>PVJI01004278.1:0-110628 GCA_004026765.1 Micronycteris hirsuta | reverse complement strand
GAGAAATCCGCTGACAGTCTTATGGGGATTCCTTTGTAGGTAACTGTCTCCTTTTCTCTTGCTGCTTGTAAGATTCTTTCCTTATTCTTGACCTTGGGTAATGTAATTATGATGTGCCTTGGTGTGTTCCTCTTTGGGTCCCGCTTCTTTGGGGTTCTCTGAGCTTCTTGGATTTCCAGGAAGCCTATTTCCTTTGCTAAATCTGGGAAGTTTTCCTTCATTATCTGTTCAAAAATACGTTCAATTTCCTGGTCTTCTTCTTGTCCTTCTGGCAGCCCTATGATCCGGATGTTGGGTCATTTACAAATGTCTCTGAGGTTCCTGAGACCCTCCTCATTTTTTTGAATTCTTGTTTCTTCCTTCTGGTCCACCCCGTTGGTTTGAGTTCCAACTTCCTTTTTTTCCCTGTTGGTTCCCTGTAAATCTTCCTCCATTATCCTTATTGTATTCTTCATTTGTTCAATTATTTGCGTCCACCTATCTTCCAGTTTTGTTAGCATTTTGATTACAAGCATTTTAAACTGCGCATCTGATAGGTTGACTATGTCGTCATCCGTTAGTTGTAATTTGTTCTGATCTTTCATTTTGGCCATTTTCATTCTTTTTATCTCAGTGCACTTGTCGGCTCGCTGGTGCCAGCAACCTGGGTCGCTTTTTGGATGACGTTGCCTCTGGGGGCGGGGCCTGATAGGAAGCAATGGCGACCTCCGATCACAGCGGGCTCCCGTCACTCCTCCGCTCCCCAGTTCCCTACCGCCTTTTCCGCCAGACTCTGGCCTCTCTCCGGCAGTGCCGGCTTGCGGGATTCACCCGTTGTTTGGGGCCACGCCCTGTTCAGGCACTGGGGGCGTGAGTCCCTCCGTGAGAGCTGCCTCTCACTCCGTTCCTCCGCTTGGTTCTGCCCCGCTTGCCGGTCTGGATGTTCGTCCTCTCCAACCTCCTGGGTGTTGGGCTTCCCTTCAGTTCCTTTCTGTCTGTTCTGGTTGTTTAATTTTTCGCTACTGCGTTCGTTGTTTAGACACTCTGGATGTGCGGGCAGCGAGTAGGTCCACCTACGCCGCCATCTTGGCGGAAGTCCTAATTTTAGTTTCTTATTAATTTATATTATCTGTATGGTTTGGGATTTTTTTGGAATATTAATTTGATTTTCAATTGGCTTCTAACTTGGTGCTATGGGAACATTTCTAAACTTACTGAAAGAATCTTTCATTAAAAATGCCTGGGTGTTATATTAGAATTGATGTGTGAACTGTTTATTATTTTCTTAAAACTGTCCAAATTCTTATGATATATAAAATTTAAGCCATTTGAGTTATAATAATTGCTCAAAACTTCCCAAACCTCTCAAATTTTGAAAAATGAATTGATAATTTTTATATGACATAAAATTTTGAGGCACCCATTATAGTGGGGAATAGGAAACTGGATTGTCATTTATAGTTGCTTGCAAATGATCAGTAATGTCCTTGAATCCTTAACTGTAGAATTGACTCAGTTAACTTTTTAATTAAAAAGAAAATAGAAACTTTAGCATTTCACTTCTTCAGTTTATAACACTAAGCAAATTACTTTTCTATAAGCACTCTAATGAAACTCAGAGGATAGTTCTAGACTGCATTTACAAAGCATAATATACAAATATGGTCCATTTATATGATAAATTTTGAAAATTCAGCCCAAAGTGACTTTAGTTAAAATTTCTTTTAAAAATAGTGATTAAGAACTTCTTGTTTTTTATCAATATGATGTTTATTCTGTCGGCTGAATATGTGGTGATGTCAGCATTGGCCTGTTCCATGTTTCCCCTCTTGAGAGGAAGTCTGATTTTCTTATATCTTAAACAACAGACAACTGAAGAAAAATAAAATCAGATGCTCTCTCCTTTGTTTTAACTAGCTATATGGTGATTTCCCTGGAAAATTATATAATTTCATGCTGTTTATTATCTTATGAACCTAATCTTACCCAAGTATTTTAAATAGAGTTTTTAGTGCTGAAAGACTAACTTTTACTAATAGTTTATTACTCTTTGATTAAAATAACAAAACATTTGTTACTGTTTGTGCTTTTTGTGTTAAAAAAAAAGTGAAGGGCCCTGGCTAAGTAATACCATTGGTTAGAGCATCATTCCGATTTGCCAAGGTTGTGGCTTTGATTCCCAGTCAGGGCACATACAAGAATCAACCAATGAATACAGAAATACCATATTTTGCTGTGTATAATGTGCTCCCAGACATAACATGCACCCACGTTTTTGTGAGCACTGTGCATGGGGTTATTATATCCATGGTATATAATCATTATACTCATGTATAATGCACATCCTTATTTTTCCCTCAAAAACTTGGGCAAAAATGTGTGCATTATACATGACAAAATATGGTACATAGAACAACAAATGTCAGTCTCTCCCTCCCTTCTCCCCTCCCTCCCTCTCCACTTTTCTGTCTCTCAAATCAAGAAATACAAATGAAAAAATAAGTAGTAAGGAAAGGGAATCTGGGTTGAGGACTGACTAGAGTAAGTGATTAAACACATAGTAGTAACATTTTCATGATTTAAAGTTCTTGAAGAAGACTGAGTTAGTGTGTCCAGATATCTTAAGTTTTACTTCTGGGTTTTAGTTTTTTTAAAAATATTTTCATTGAATTTCACTACATAAGCATACAAAAGCAAATTCTCTTCATTAGTTCAGAGAATAGTAGATTTTATATAATGAGGCAATTATAGAGATTGTGAAATAGAGTTTAAAAAAACATTGTATGATCATGTTGTAATTCTAACGTGTTTAGCAATTTCAGTTGCAAACCAGGGAAATGCTATGAATTTCTTCTTACTGCATAGTTCAAAGGCAAGATTATTAATGTACAATTTACATGTACTGTAACACATTAAATTCTAGCTCCTAAGCTTCAACTAAGTCTTTTAATGAGTTTACAGGATTTTTGGAGATTATGAAATAAATGTATTCCAATTAATTTAAAAATAGTTGTTATTTATGAAGGAAATCTGATGTTGTTTTAATATTTGAAGGGATTTGCTATTTGCAAATATTGCAATGCTTAATTAACCTCATGAGAGAACAGCCCAAGATTGTATTTATAAAAAAGAAAATATTTGATAACTTGAATTAAGTCTCTGTGATTCTTTGATAATTGTTTATTTACAAAATTCTAATTAGTACTTTTCATCCTGAGGTGTGTATTCTTATTTGAAATGTTCTATCTCTAGAATCTATATCTAAGATGGTAAACCTAAATAATCAGAAAAAACCTCATATGCATTCTATGAACTCACTGTTAACATACTGAGAGACCAGTTATCCTTGCTTCCCATGTTTATGCTATAAACATTTTAATTACTTTTCATCTTCCAGATAATGTACAGAGTGGCATTTTTAGTAAATCATTGTTTCAATATTGCAATAGTATCCAAAGATACTATATAATATTACTGGTAAAATTTATGGCAAAATATATTGCTAATTGATTTATTCTAATAGTGGATTTATTTCATACAAGAAATATGTTTATGTTTTATAAAAATAATATATTTAAAGTATTTTTTCAGTGAGAGTTTACCAGTAGCTAAGGTTACAACAGGTTCTTTTGTATTATGCTTCTGTTTAATTACCAGAACTTAAGTCTGTATATTCTCTTCAGATCTATTTTCTAACTCACTAATACTCCCCAATCATTCGTGAAAATCATCTGTTAAGTGCATCCATTTAGTACTTAATGTCACTTATAGCAGTTTATAGTTTTTTAAGTTTTTATTTATCTGACAAATTTTTATATTGTTTTTACTTAACTATATCAGCCATAGTTAATTTAAACTCTTTGCTTGATAAAGCCATTCTCTAGAGCAGCGGTCCCCAACCTTTTTGTTACCAGGGATCAGTTTTGTGGAGGACAGTTTTTCCAGAAACAGGGTGGGTGGGCGGGGGGTGGCTTTATAGCTTGACACCAGGTGCAGCTTAATTGTCACTTGCCACTCACGGATAGGGTTTTGATATGAGTCTGCAAGCGATCGATTTATTGTGGTCTCTGTGTAGTCCACCCTCTCTGCTAATGATAATCTGTATTTGCAGCTGTTCCCCAGAGCTAGCATCACGGCCTCAGCCGTGATCATCAGGCATGAGATCCTCAAAAGGAGCCTGCAGCCTGTATCCCTTGCATGCGCAGTTCACAGTAGGGCTCGCCTAACCGCTAACCTGGCAGGAGGCGGAGCTCAGGCTGGCGGTACTGTGAGTGAGGAGGAGTGGCTGTAAACACAGATGAAGCTTCGCTTGAGTGAGCGCCACTCACCTCCTGCTGTGGGCCGGTTGTCAACAGGGTTGGAGACTCTTGCTCTAGGGCACATGTGGTTCACTACATTGTTTATTCCTTCACTTAATTTTTAGTCATGTTACTTGTCTCCTGTGTGCCTAAAGGTTTTGTTTTGAGTGCTGGGGATCATATATTAAAAATTATAGAAATAACTGGAGACCTAGAATGATGTTACCACCCATGTAGGGAAATTTTACATGTGCTTCTGGCCCAAATTGCTGGGAGCTCTAGCAGTCAGCACTGGGTTCAGTCTCTGTGTAGAAAACCTTCCTTCTGATTCACCTTATGTTGGTGGTATTGCCCTCACACCTGTGATGTTGCCTGTCAGGGTCTCATCTCAAAGTACAGAGGGTTTCCGAAGACCCCCCTCGGCAGTCCTTGCCCCTGTAGTCCTGTGAGGTTGTCAACAATTACTGCTCATTTTCTCTCCATCTCAGTCCCTTCTGAAGTCAGACGATGCCCATAGCGGACAAGCATGCTCGGATTAGTTCTTCCCTCTCCCCGGGTTTATCTTTCCCCGTGTTTTGCTGCAAATCTTTTTTATTGCTCTGTGAGCTGACCTGCAGAGGGCTGATCAAGTTATATAATTCGCTTTTACTGGAAATGGATGTTTAACGTGATGTATATTTTTATGTGCTTTATCTTACTAACAATGAGTCATCCTTAACCAATCTACATTTATGCCTATTTTCAACCCAAGTCACAGATGAAATTATCTCTAAATGGAAAAGACAGAAACATGTATTTAAACTATCTACTGCAAAAAAAAGAGAAATAACTTCTATTGAAGCACATAAAGGTATGCCAGGCAGTCACTATTCCAAGTTCTTTCCATGGAATCAGTCATTTAAGTCTCACAAAAATTCTATGAGGGAACTATTGCCATTAGTTCCATTTTACAAATGAAGAAAATAAGGCTAAAAAAAAAAAATAGCCAGAGCTCCTAATTGCTACACTTTACAGACCTATTAAATAAAAGCATGCTAAATAAATTTTATAATGCCAATGTTTCCCTATTGCCTTTAGTAACTTATTATTCTAAAAAGTTAGACTTCCATGGCTTTAGTCTTCAAGAATATTTAAATTTATATTAGACATTCTCTTTAAAGAGTGGAAGTAAGTAATCTATTTTGGAAATAATCCACCCAAAGTGACTAGTTTTTTATTTTTTTTTAAGATTTTATTTATTTATTTTTAGAGAGAGGGAAAAGGAGGGAGAAAGAGAGGGAGGAAAACATTAATGTGTGGTTGCCTCTCATGTGCCCCCTAGTGGAGACCAGGTCCGCAACCCAGGCATGTGCCCTGCCTGGGAATTTAACTGGTGACCCTTTGCTTTGCATGCTAGCACTCAATCCACTGAGCCAGGGCTAATTTTTTAAATTATAAATTAAGAGAGATAGGTTCCGTTATGTATGTGGGAAGGGAATGGGTTCTATCCCACCACTATTTTGACAGTTAAGATCACTAGCCAGATTGCATTGGGGGCATCTGTTAGCTATCTTTTCCCATTGTTTTTTCTCTGATTAGTTTCCCATTTGTTTACTTTTTATTGTGGACTGTAATGCAGAAGATACATATTTTATAATGGTATATTATGTTTTTTCCCATACGGCAATCTTTGAATTTAAAGATTGTGTCTTATATTCTAGTTAATTTTCTATGTATTGAATAAAACATTTGTTTTAATGATAGAAGTACTCTTTTGGCATGGTGCTGTAGAGCTGCGCTTTAATGGACAGCGTACCCTTTAAGGCCTTATATTACAGTCCCTCAGTAAGATGTCCGCATGATGATTTAATGCACAGTATTATATGTGTAATGAGTATGTCAACGAGATGGAATTCCATTACTAATTTATTTTAGCTTTTATATTTTATCATGACTAATTCTAATATCATCACAGGCTTTTAATGATATTTTCAGTCTATCAAAAAATAGTTTTTCAGGGACACTTTTGAAAAAGGTGCTGGCCTTGCTGAAGTGTTTTGTTACATATGTCAGATTTTCCAAGCGGTTCTTTGTGAAGGTATTTGCATTTTTTTTGCTACATGAAAAAACATACTAATAATACATTAGTGAACGGAAAAGTAAAAGCAGCAATGAAAGGAAAAGCTAAATTGATTTGCATGAAATTGTGCATGTAAAAATACGTAATTGCTCAGTTTGATTTTGTGCAGCAGTCTTCACACTTTCACATTTCAGAAGAGGAATGGATTTTTAGTGGAGACATGATTTAAATATTTTATAAAGTTTCCCTGTTAATATCTTTATGGGGTAAATGTTCTTAAAGATGTTATAATCTATTTCATTTATTTTAGCCTGTGTCCAGAGTGCATCCCCCCTCTCCTTCCCCCTCCCAAGAGTATTTGTACAATGTCCCAACAAAAGGTTAAAAGTTATATTAGTAAAGGCATTTATTTTTTATTTGAATCTTGTGTGGTGTGCTTTAGAAGTTTGAAGCCTCCAGGTAGTTAGGTAGCTCATTTTTATTTATCTGAGTTTTATGTAAAGAATAAAAATCTCTGCTTTGCCAATACTCCCTCCTAAGGAGACTTTAAGATAGGATTCTACCGACCCGTTTTAGGGGTAGGTTAGCCTATTATCTTTTGGAATATGGTCCCTTTTTCTGGCATTATTGAGCAAAAGAGCTTTCATCTCTTAGTACCAGTTTAACTTAATCTCTTTCGTGGCTAACAGTCATATGCACATGTTAACAGTAGCAGATTGAATTGGACAATACCAAACGTGATGGGAAAATAGCAAGATAGGTTATTTTGTAAGATAGTAGTGTAGTGTCTTCATGCTAACACTGTCAGATTTATGTCTTTGGTCATTCTGTCTCAAAATCTCCTACCTGTCTCCAAATAAAATTTAAAAAATTATTTCAAAGTAATTTTATCAGTGTTCTGAAATTATGAAAAAAAAAAGACTCCTGAATATTAACGCACAAAAGATAGTTAAAATCACCTACAACTTACCAACCAACCATAACCACACTGTACACTTTCTGTATATTCTTAAAAGCTTTTTTCTCTGAATATAAAAATACATAGAAATGGAATATGCTGATTTGAAAAGCAAATTCTTTTAAATATTAAGTGGACTGCATTCAATTAAGTGAAGTTGTGAGGCATTTTGTACCAAATAGATGCATGCATCCTGAGTATGCAGGAGAGACTTGGTAAGCCCTAGGAAGTGTCTTTCATTGTTATTAACTCACTTTGATTTTGTATTGTATTTCATTGTTATTAACTCATTTTGATTTTGTCCCTACAATTGAATTTTTGAGTCATTGAAAAGCAACTCTTTAATCAGCTGAGTTGCAAATGTGGTATGAACAATTCAATGTTACAAGTGCTTTTAAAAATCTGTTAAGCTTTGTGTTGATGTCATGTCAGGCATATGGTAATTGTCTGGGTTACTACTATAATATTCTTTATTTGGAATGTGGTTTCCTAGCAACTCTTGCTTTTTCCTAATGGCTGAATTGATTTCTGAACATTCGTAATGCTTCCTACTGCATCAGAAACTGTCACCTTGTATGCAAATGTCATAAGATCAAATTTACATGTAGAATCAATTCTAAGAAAGTATTCTGCTTTATCACTTGCCCTTAATGTGTGTTCAAAGGTTAAACCAACCATAAAAATATAAAAGTTAGTAAGACCTCATTAATTCAGACCTCACTCTTTGGGGAAATATGACAATTTAAACAACAATGTCTGAAATACTTGCATATAGGTCCTAGTGGGAGACATGTTGAAGTTGAAGTAACAGAGTTATTTTGATGGTCAAATGACCGTGTAATTAGCAGATGGATAGGAAAATAGGACCAGACTATTCATGGAATGTTCCCGGGGATGAAAGTCTTTTACTTCAAAGGCAGTTTGTTGTTCCTATTCATATGAAGCCTGATTCTGCTTGATCCTGGCTGAAACCTTGCTAGGAGTGACTTTTACTCATTTGTTCAACAAATGTTTTTGGATACATATTGTCCTTTGGACAGTTGGTTAGGTACTGGGGACACAAAGGAAAGCAAGTGGAATATGGCCCTGACCCTCCCAGAAATTACATTCTAATGAACCAGCACCTATAAATGACTGACATGGTTAGCAAGTGGAAATAAACACTTGGATTTTTATCAGTAATGTTTCTGTCTTAATATTGGTATATTTTGTTAGGTTTTTGGAAACATTTGGTTGAGACTTTAAATTCTTTTTAGAGAGAATATTTAAGATGTACATTCAGACCTACATGATTTTGGTGTCTGTAGACTTTGTATATATCTAGGACATTTTGTAAATGTCTTTGTGAAATTGAAAGACATTGAAAACCAACTCTGTGCCAGTGGTTGGTTTGATAGTTTATATATCATCTCAATTAATCTACACAACCCTATCATGGTCACAGATGCAGTTTTTACATACTTTAAAGTTCAAGAAGTAAGACCTCAGTGGGTTAAAGAATATAAGTAAGATCATGGAAAAAATATATATATCCCACATCTTCTACATGTCAGCTTTGTGCCAGCTGTTTCATATACTTTATCTCTTTTCCCTGTTGTCCCCCAACACCCTGCAAAGTAAGTTTTATTCATCTTATGTTGCACTTGAAGAATTTGAGATTCAGAAGTTTATATAAATTGACCAAGATTATCCAGCTAGTCAATTGCAGAACTAATTTTGAACGTGTATATATCTGCTTGGGGGGAAAAAGAACTGAGATCTTTCCTTATACCAAACGGGTCAGTACTTCACCAGTACAACCAGGGTGGAACTGTTACCTGAATACTTAACAAGAATTGCTTCTCGTAAGTGTTTACTGTGTGCCAGGTATCATGCTAAGCTAAAATGTGTGCACATACTCCCTCCTCCTTGCTCTCTCTACACACACACATATGCAAACACATGTAGTTAACTTATTTACATTTATGTGTGTTAAGCATATTTTAATATTTGTGATATATATATATCCCATAAATACTGTTTTTCTGTACATATACACCTACGATCAAGTGTAATTTATAAATTAGGCAATATCATGGGTAGAAAATTTGTTCTTACCATAGGTCTTAACAACCTCCTTATTAAGTCAAAAATTTTTACCTTTTTACTTAAAGAAAGCTCCTTACAGCTTCTCTCTGGCATATCTGAAGTACCAGTATCACTACTTTTGTGCTCTGGGGTCATTATTAAGTAAAATAAGTGTTACTTGAACACAAGCATTGCAATACCATGACAGCTGATCTGATAACAAAAATGACTACCATGTGACTAAGAGTGGGTAGCAAATACAGTGTGTGTACGCTGGACAAAGAGGTGATTCACATCCCAGGCGAGGATGGAGTACAATAACGTAAAGTTTCATTATGGTAGTCAGAACAACTCACAATTTAAAACTTATGCATTGTTTATTTTGGGAATTTTTCATTTAGTATTTCAGTAGACTGCAGATAACAAAACTGGAGAAGTGAAATTGCAGATGGGGCAGGGACTAATGTATGTATTGCACTTTACTGTGTAAGTCTTAATATAATCATGGATCATGAATCAGTTATCTTTATTTTTCTTTTAAGATTTTATTTATTTATTTATTTTTAGACAGAGGAGAAGGGAGGGAGAAGGAGGGAGAAAAACATCAATGTGTGGTTGCCTCTCACGCATCCTCTACTGGACCTGACCCTCCACCCAGGCACGTGCCCTGACTGGGAATTGGACCATGGCCCTTCAGTTCACAGGCTGGTGCTCAATATATTGAGCCACACCAGCCCCAGGGATGTTATCCTTTTTTTAAATAACACATAATAAAACCAAGATTGAGAAGATTAAGGAATTTATTGTCAAATAAGAGTAAATAGGTAAATAAGACTAAGAGTAGATTCAGAATTAGAATTCAAATCTGACTTCCAAGTCCATGCTCTTAACCATTACCTTACACCACCTCCTACAATATGATTACAACATATGATTTCTAATCTTATGACTAAGGTAATAACTTTAACCTTCCTTGAAAAAAAATTACTGCTCTTCTCTTTTTTAAGAAAGGAATATTCAAATGTTATAGGAGGGCAATGACTTGAAGGCATCCTAATCTGAGGCAAACTGTATTGACTATACTGTAGTGGAGATGTTGAAATAGTGAGAAAATTATGTCTGCATTTAAGATTAGGATCCCAAACTTGGTAGTTTTAAAAATTTCAACATTTCTAAAGAAAAAAATAAGTTGGGAATAATATTGAAATATAAACTTTTGTAATATTATCTTCTTACAAAAAATAGAAGGTATGATCTTCCCTTTGTGGCAGTAATTCAAACCCAGGAAAACAGAGATTTAAAACTATAACTGAGAATCAAAAAAATGTTGCTTTGTAGGACATAGAATTTTCCAGATGGTATCAGTTGATTCTTTTGCATATTAAGTTATCCAAGATTACTTTTATATTTATTATAACCCAAGCACTGATTGGAAGTGAAAAATATAGGAAAATGGTTTGATCACTCAGCCAGCAAGCATTTACTGAATTCCTCTCATGTGCAAAACTATGTAATTGAGTTGCAGACTAACTGCAGGAGTGCCAAATACTAATCTGCTTTTTTTCTTGGCTCTCATTAAGTCTAAATTCTCTCTACACAATACCAAAACATCTGGTCACTTAAATCCATTCAGTCAAAAATTCAATCAATCACCCAGATTTTCAGACTTCAGGTTTTCATTCAACTTGTTTCCCTTGATTGTTAGTTTATCTGAAAGCTATGTCAAATAGTCAATAGCCTATCTTTAGACATTTCAGCATGCTTGGCATCTTACCTAAGAAAATGTACAGATATGAGCAAGGGAAAACAAATGGCGCATTTCTCACAGGGCTTCAGTCAACTGTTTCCACAGACCTGTGTGTTGTTCTCTGCCTCCTATTCCTATTCTGTTTACCTTCCTTTCTGAATATGCGTTCCCCATTCCTAGCCCACCTCACCCTCAGAATTTCCTCAGGTTTCCTTTCTCTCTCAACTGCTGAAAAGCACTTGTCATTTTCCTATGGGCTACCTAAGAATTAATTACTCAAATAATCAAATAATATTGTTATGAGTAACACATGTAAAACTGTTGATACTAGTTAATTTGAAGGGCTTTTTGTGCTTTTGAACTTGAAGTTTTAGATTTGCTTAAATTTTCCATACGTGCATGAATTACTGTATATATTCATTTTTAGTACCAGTGGGAGTAATACAGACAGTGCCATCATGGACTATTTTTCTTTCCTTCTTGATAAGTGTCTATAATTTAAAAAACTCATAAACATAGTATAAAAATAAAGTAAGCACAAGCTCTCCCCTATATTCTTTATAAGTAATACTCAGCAGACAATGACTAAAACTGAACACGGTAAAAATCTTTCTCAGCTAATAGATGCTCCTGCCAATTTTTATGACACAATTGTGCTGACAAGCACTTGGCCAGGAAAATTAGGGCTGCTAGAAATAATGGTCAAAAAGAAAACTATACTGGCAGAAATTAATATGAGCAAATTTCTGATTGAGTCACAAATCATCACTATGAAAGTTAAGTGGGAAGGAATTGATGTGAATTAAAACATTTTCAGCTCAGTCAGTGGGCTCTGAGTGAGGAAGCTCACTGCAGGCAGGGACCAAGGCATCAGAGTGCAGAGTCCATGCATGGGTCAGTGGTTTCCTCATACTCCAGCTCTGCTCAGGGCTACCAGCCAAGGAGCCTCTGGGGCAAGGTCCATTTACTTGTCAAAATGGCAACACCCAGCATGCTCCAAACAGAGCTCTGAGGTGGGGTAAGAACCTTCCCTGGAGAGTAATTTAGCCTATCACTCTACAGATTTTAAATACCGTACCCCAGATTTTAAACATACTTCCAGGTGAGTGGTAGACCCACGATGACAGAAGAGTAGGTGGAAGCTGCATAAGCCTCCTCCCAGGACAAATCTGGAATTAAAACTAAATTATAGAAAAAGCCTCTTGAATTACCAGCTAAACACTAGCTGGAGAGAAGCCTTATAACCCGGACAGACAGAAGAAAACAGTTCACTACAATGAAACTGGTATGAAGAGCAGAGGAGGAATGAGAGGGCTGGCTGGGCTCCCACAGGTAGCAGCTGAAGTCCTGGAGGGATATTTCAGCAGTCAGGGGGTTCCCCCAGAGAAGTGTGGGCCTAAACCCAAACTGGGATCCCTAGCCAACAACACCAGACCCAGAAAGGAACCCAAATAATATAACAGCTGTGAAAAGCAGCAGGATTTCTGTCCACCGGGAAGAGCTGGATAGAGACTCAGAGATACTCTTAAAGGTCAACACCACTTACCCTGGACTCCAGCAGAAAGAAAGCACAGTGGACTAGAGACTCTTGAGGAGAATGTGGGGTTGGTGGCTCTTGGGAAAGAACTGAAGAAACAGCTGCAAGATCCTTGTGCTGAGTCACTCCCCATACTGCAGAAGCCATCTTTCTCAGATACAGCACTCCTCTCAAAGTGGCATCAGCCTGAGAAAAAGCAATGGCCCCACCCACAGGAAATACTCTGCCCTACCCTGTGGTACTTAAGCCAGGCTGCTGAGTACAGCTTAGGCTATATTAGTGATTAGTTTAACAACTGAGACTAATATAATTTCTAGAAGCTCTAAGACTTTAGTTGATCTTCCCCTGGGGCTTGGTGCTGGTAAAAACTGACCTCGGTGCATTGGTCAGGTGCATTTTTCTGCACACACCCAGGCCCAGCAGAAGGATCATAAGCTGTAGATCACTGATAGCTCCAAACAGGTTTCCCAGGGCCAGTCACAGGCAGTGTTTGACAAGGGACTGAAACAGAGTCTTTGCAGAGCTATATAGTACATAGAAATAAATACAAAAAAAGCAGCTAAAAAAGGGAGACAAAGAAACAGACCCCAAATGAAAGAACAAGAGAGTTCTCCAGAAGAACTAGATGAAAGGAAGGCAAGCAATTTATCATATAGAAAGTTTAAAGTAATGATTCAACAGTGTGAGAAAAGACATAGAAATCATTTAAAAAGGACCAGTCAGAAATAAAGAATGCAATATTTGAAATAAATAATACACAGGAAGGAATAAACAGGTTAGATGAAGCAGAGGATTGAATCAGTGATTTGGAAGGCAAGACAGAAACAAACACCCAAGCAGAGTAGCAAAAAGAAGCAAGAATTTAAAAAAATGAGGGAGCTTAAGAAACCTTTGGGACAACATGAAGCATAAAAACAACTGTGCCATGGGAAATTTATAAAAAGAAGAGAGTGAGCAAGGGATCGAAAACCTATTTGAAGAAATAATGACTGAAACTTCCCTAGTCTGGCAAAGGAAGAAGACACACAATTCCAAGAAACTCAGAGAATCCCAAACACGTTGGACCCAAAGAGGCCTACAACAAGGCACATTATAATTAAAATGGCAAGGCTTAAAGACAGGGAGAGAACCCTAAAAGCCACAAGAGAAAAGCAGGTAGTTACCTACAAGGGAGCAGCAGTTAGACCATTATCTGATTTCTCAACAGAAACATTTCAGTCCAGAAGGAAGTGTTGTGAAATATTTAAGGTAATGGAAAGCATGGACTACAACCAAGGCTATCGTTTAAAATCAAAGGAGAAATAAGGAGCTTCCCAGACAAGAAATAGCTAAAGGAGTTTGTTAAAACCAAACCAGTATTGCAACAAATGTGAAAGGGCTTGCTTTAAGAAGAAAAAGAGAGGGAAAAAACAGAGGTAAATAGTCTAAGACTAAAATGGCACTAAATACATATCTATCAATGAAACGTTTTCTGAGGAACATACCTGTAAATGTAAAATATTAGAATTAGTTTAACTGCATTATATATAAGATAGATCAAGGAATTAAATTTACTAGGTGGCATTTAGTCCAGAAAATAATTTATGATAATTATTCAGCATTGGTAAATTTCTGCATTTAAACTTGTGTTCCTTTTCCAGGGCCCAAATATGTCAAACTATAACTATTTTATTAGTCACAGGAATTATTTGCTGTTCTAGACATGCATGCTCAATAAATTGAATTAAATTTTACCAAGAGAATTTAATTGTTATGACATTGATAATTATTATATCTTTGTATTACATAGTTTCTTCTCTCTGTTCTTTTGCTGTACAAGTCAATATTATTTCGTATTTGCAAAGTTTTTGCCATGTAATTTGCCTGGTGTAGGTACACTGACTTTTGTATAATTTGTAGTAGTCTCTGTTCTTTCTATCTTATTTTATTATGTTCCTCTTTCTCTAAATTTTCATATTCAGAATTGTGTCACTTTGAAACATACTAAATATAGCCCATGCTCATATTTCACTACTATTCAAGACAGAGATTAGTAATTTGCTACCAAAGTATAATGAAATAAATTGGAGCTGCTTCATTATGAGAGTGTATATTATGAGGTTATGATATAGTGTGAAGTCTTACTCTATTGAGCATTCTATGCTATATTGAAACCACTTTTCACTATTTAGCTGTTATTATTGCATGCTATATCCAAACATTATTTTTCACAAATTTTCTTTTTTCATACTTTCTTTTTTAACTTTAATTTGTGAAAATGCTCATCTTAATATTAAAAGGTAGTACCCAGGGAAGCAAAAGTGATACCATATTTTAAAAATACAGACTACCAGAGATCTAAGCATAATATATCATCCATAAACAATTATGGCAAAGATTACCTTTTAAGTTTGGTGCTTTAAGGATTGTTTGTGCCTTCAACTATTTGCTCCAAAATGACTAATCCTTATTTTAATTTGGAAAAATTTATTAGTGTGTTCAGGTAGATTGGTGTTTTGATTCGAAACATTGTCTCAGGGAAACATGTTTCTATCCAGCTTGATGGCATTGTTTATGGCCAGTGAACACCAGATTCTAGAGCCAAATATATCTGTCTGAAGATTCCTGATGTTCTGCCATTTGCTGCTGCTGTCTGGTAAAGCAATTATGACTTTAAGCTTTCAGCTTTACTGAACTGGGGCTGAAATGCCTTTATTTTCTTGTTATAGTCTACTTCAGCCAGAACTAACCAGAGATAAATAACAAAAGGGTAATTATATAGAAGCTTAGGAAATTCAGTTATGAATAACAATTGCTAATTTTAAAATTTTTAAGGGAAATTTGAAGGACAACGCTCTTATAACACATGCAATAAAACAGGTATAAAAAGTATGTAACTAGTTAGCAATGGACTCTCAACATTTAAAATTTACTGAGGAAGTTAAATGGAGTCCATAAAGGCCAACCAGAAGGAGAAATAATTTTGAAGTTTTTTGTTTTTTTCATTTTGAAAGAGTGTTTTTGAAATTATTATATAAATGAAGTAGAAAATGTTGCCCACATCTGTGGCAGAGGTCCAGTTATTTTGATCTCTTGAATGTCGTGTCTCTATTAACAAAGTATTACTATTTTTACTGTTTCCTTTTAATTCTTTCAAAAACTAGTAATTGTTTTTTCCCAGTTCCTGAATCTTCCTTCTGCCAGAACCTCTTATGATGATTTTGGGACAACTATTTACTAGAGTTCTGGCAAAGTTAACAAGTAGATTTCTTCTTCTAACCTTCAGCATTTCCTACTCTGTAGCTGTGTGGTTGTTAGCTTGGGAAGAAAAAATCACCAGTATGTAGATGAGTAGCCTTTTGAATCCCCATGGCTTTTTCATCTCATCTCTAACAGCATATTTTTTTTATGTGTATTGATGGGTTTTTAGGTATGACTATTTTCTATTATTTTTCATATTTGTTGCTATCTTCAAATATGTCAAAGAAATTACAGTAATTATTTTTACATTTTGTCCAGATCTCTAGTTATAGATACTATTAACTTAATGAGAAGGTCTTCTAAGGGATAATTATGACCATTATAAATATATGCTCATCAATTTTTATAAATGATAATTGCATGTTAGCATCTTATTACATCCCAATTCAGAGATTCACACACAGCCGTGCCTCAGAATTTACCGTCCATGGTAGCTTAGATCTGTTCCAATTCTAGAATCCAGCTCCTAATGTCCTTCCCTAATCACAACCTCCTGTTTTTCTGCCATTTCCTATTCTACCATTTCCTCTGATCACTGACCTCCAAGCCTTGTCCACACTTGGGTTTTCTGTCTATTGTTTATTTTTGGCCATGTTTGTCTTCTGTATTAATATACTATGGATGCTGTAACAAAGTACAATAAACTGGGAAGCTTAACATGACAGAAATTTATTGTCTCACAGTTCTGGAACCAGAAGTCTGAGGTCAAGGCATTGGCAGGGCCATGAGTCCTTCTGAAGGCACTGGAGAAGTATCTCTTTTGGTGTCTCTCCCAGCTTCTTGCAAGTTTTTGGCTTCTGGCAGCATAATTCCAGTCTCCACTCAGCATTCTCCCTTTGTGCATGTGTGTGTCCCAATTTCTTCTGCTTATAAGAAAACCAGTCATATTGAATTAGGGGTTTACCCTATTTCATCTGCAGTAAAACTAAATCCAACAAAGTTCCTTTCTGAGGTACTGGAGATTAGGATTTTAACATATGAATTTGGGCTGAGGGAGGATACCATCCAGTCCATAATACCTTATCTAGCCAGGATTCCATTGTTCGTCTCACTCCACATCCTTCCTCACAGCTCTCTAGTTTTTACTCCTCTTTGTATTTCATCACACCAGAAGACCTAAACAGAAAATTCTTGGCCTGGAATTAGTGAACATTAATGGAGAAAATGACATAATCATGGTAATTAAATATCCATTAAAAATGCATACCTTCTGAACTCAGCGGGTCCCTAAATTTTCAGTGATGTCATTTTAGTATCCCCTAGCTGTTACTGTAGCAAATAGTTTTTCACTGTTTTTAAAGTTGTCTCTCAATTTTGCTACTTTTATTCTCAACCGGTAATTTCTTTCCTAATTAAGTGAAATGATGGAAGACATCAATATGAACAATCTCAACTTTTCTTCCACACCCCACACTCACATAGTCCTTGTATCAAATTTTCTTTTTCATTCTCTCTTTTATCTCTCCTCCGCAACTTGCTCCCATGTGTCAACACAATTTCTTCTATTATTAACACAGAATTGTCATTTTCTTTTAAAGCTTTCCCCTCTAGCTAAGCCATATTATGCTTCTCTGTTTATGACCAAACAACAACACAGCCACTCTGCCGGCTCCCCATCGCATATAAAACAAGGACTAAATCCTAATCAGTTCCTTTAATTTGTTCCCAAACTACCTTTTCAAACTTAAACCCAATTAAATAAATAACATCCCACCATAGTGTTACAGCATTAAACATACTAGACTAATTACCATTCCGCATATTGCTGCGTTTTTACTTTAGCCAGGGTATTCTCGTATTGTGCGTGTGTGTGTTTTCCTATTCTGTTCATCTTTCCCTGGCCAGCTCAACTCCTATTATGTCATCTCCAATACTCACATTCTCTTTAATAGTAATTACTTGCTTTTTCTGTAGGAAATGTATAACATTTGTCACACTCAACTGTTGATATTTAATATATCAGTCTTGCAAATACATTATTTATATATTTTGTGTATTATGAACTATACCGTGAGAATTTTCATCTCTAGGACTATATCATGTTCATCTTTGTATATTATAGTGCAAACAGTTTATTAATATTTGTTTAATTAAATGAAAACTGATGCCCTGATACAGAGTATTCATTCTGACAAATAGGGAAAGTGATATCCTAACATATACTTATTTATTATTTATTCATTTTATTATACATTGCTTTTCCATCTAATGTATTTATCAAGGAACTACTATGTGCTTGTTACCAAATACTCAATAAGTGTAGAAAAATGCAATTTAGTATATAATTTTATTCTATAAACAATCCATTATGATAGCACCTAAGGAATATAATACTGTCCTTAATAAATTAAAATTAAAAGGTAAAAGCATATCCTTTAAAATGAATCAGAAAATTCACGTGGGTGTGTGCATATGGTCTATTAATAACCATAGCTCAGGACCTTGGGTTGTAACATAGTACTGCTCATGTCAGTAGTCAGACACTTTGGAAACCAGGTCCTGTGTCAAGTCTCAGGAAGGGAATCTCTTAGGGAAGAGAGAAGTGATGAAATCTAGTGACTAGTTGAGTGACACTAACTAAAGGAGAATAAAACTTCAGAAGAAAGTCTTCAGCAATTGGGTTTAATTAAACTGATCATATCCAGTTCTACTGTACATCCTTTACTGTCTAAGCTAACAAGACTCTAGAAATGGAGCATATTCTTTTCTTTGATATGTGTACATTTTAATGAATTGCATCTAGAGACTACTTCCAAAATTCATTGAAGTTGACAAAGATTGAATAATTAGCTTTTTCTCTCATTAACTATTATTAGAATTGCCATTATCAAACCTTTGCTGTGAAAAGTACAAAGTGCACCAATTATTGGCTATTCAAATATTTTACATTCAACATTTTCCTATTAGGATAGTATCCTTGAAAAGAAGACATGTGAATTAATATTCAGTGGCATATAGGGATAATTAACTAGGCATCATTATCCTTTTATTTAAGAAGCACTTACATGATTAAATTCCAGAGCTAAAAATTCATCCTTAAAAGTTAAATGTTAGCAGAATAGCTAATTTTATTTTATAGCTGTCAACTTGATTGACAAGTAGGACCTATCAAGTATGTTTCTATTCTTGTAATTCAGGGACACCTTGAAAATATTTCCCAAAGGAAAAGAGAGAAATATATGGAGAAAAAATTAAAAAGGAAACTGCCTTTCTGATTGAGAACATATTTAAGATAAAATATAGAAGTTTTTCTACTTCTAATGTGCTGAAACTACTACTATGGAAAAATCCCTTGATTGTGAGGGGATTGGTATAAATAAAATATTTTTATTTAGACACTATTTATAATGTTTCCTGATTCATTTTATTTTTAGTGGTGCCATTTTGTATTTTTATGCAATTTGAAGTGATACTATATATTTTAAGTGCAGCAAGGGCTAGTCCTTCCTGTATAAGAATTTGAAATTTTAGCTTTGTAATAGCTTAGTGAAATATTTAATATTTTATCATGTTGTTATTATTGGTGTATTTAGTGCTAGATGTTTACATGTGGCTGTGCTATATTGGATATCGTCTCAGTCATTTGAATAAATGTGGTTTTCAGCACCCACGTTCACAGTGAGGCTGACATACATTTCCAAAGGACTGCAGCTTTGGGGCCTGTGTTTCATGTGGCATTTTAGTGTCTCATGTCCTTCCTTTTTTTAAAAAAATATATATTGGGGTATCTGAAATATTCTTGCCTATGTTTTTCTCTAGGACTTTTATAGTGTCATAACTCTTATTTGTCTTTTATCCGTTTTGAGTTTATTCTGGTATATGGTGTAAGTTGGTAGTCTAGTTGCATTTTTTTGCATGTACCAGTCTAGTTCCCCTTATATCATATTGAAGAGACTATTTTTACTCCATTTTTATGCTTCTGTACCCTTTGTCAAATATTAATTGACCATAGAGGCTTGGGTTTATTTCTGGGTTCTCTATTCTGTTCCATTGATCATATGCCAGTCCCAGACTCTTTTGATTACAGTGACCTTATAGTATAGTTTGATATCAGGTATTATGATCCCTCCTACTTTGTTCTTTTTCCTCAAGATTGCTGAGGCTATTGAGGGTCTTTTTGGTTCTATATAAATTTTTGAAATATTGTTCTATATCTGTGAAATATTCCATTGGTATTTTAATAGGGATTGCATTAAATCTGTAGTATGCTTTGGGTAGTACGGATATTTTAATGGTGTTAATACTTCCAATTTATGAACACTGTATATACTTCCATTTATTTGAATCTTCTTTAATTTCTTTCTTTAGTGTTCTATAGTTTTCTGAGTATAAGCCTTTTCCTCCTTGGTTAAATTTATTCCTAGGTACTTTACTTTTTTGTTGGTATAAGAGATTCTTTCCCCTTGTTTCTTTTTCTTATATTTCATTGCTGGTATACAAAAATGCCATTGGTTTCTGCATATTTACTTTGTATCCCACTATTTTGCCAAATTCACTTATTAAGTTGAGCAGTTTTTTGATGGAGATTATAGGATTTTTTATGTACACTATCATGTCATCTGCAAATAATGACAGTTTTACTTCCTCCTTTTCAATTTGGAAGCTTTTTATGTCTTTTCTTTGTCTGATCACTGTGGCTAGAACTTCCAGTATTATATTGAATAAGAGTGGTGATAGCAGACACCCTTGTCTTGTTTCTGATCTTAAGGGGAAATCTTTTAGTTTTTGCCCATTGAATGTTATGTTGGCTGTAGATTTCTCATATATGGGTTTTATTATGTTGAGGTATGCTTCTTCTATTCCCTCTTTGCTGAATGTGTTTATCATAAATGGGTGCTGTACCTTATAAAATGCTTTTTTAGCATCTATTGATGTGATCAAGTGATTTTTGTCCTTCATTTTGTTTATGTGGTATATGACATTTATTGATTTGAGAATGTTGTGCCATCCTTGCATCCCTGGCATGCATCCCACTTGGTCATTGTGTATGATCTTTTTAATGTATTTCTGAATCCAGATTGACAATATTTTGTTGAGGATTTTAGAATCTATGTTCATCAGAGATATTGGCCTGTAGTTTTCTTTCTTTGTTGTGTCTTTACCTGGTTTTGAAATTAGAATGATAATAGCTGCGTAAAAAGAGTTTGAGAGTCTTCCCTCTTCTTGAATTTTTTGGAATACTTTGAAAAAGATAGGAGTTAGGTATTCCTTAAATGTTTGGTAAAATTCATTGTTGAAGCTGGTCCAGGGATTTTGTGTGCTGGGAGTTTTTTGGTTACTGCTTCGATTTCACTAGTTGTTATCGGTCTACTCAAGCTTTCTGCTACTTTTCAATTCAGTTTTGGGAGATCTGTATGTTTCTAGAAATTTGTCCATTCCCCTCAGATTGTCCAATATGTTCTCACCTATAAGAGGAATCTAATGAACAAAATAAACTAACAAGCAAAATAGCACCACAGACATGCAAACATGGAACAGACTGACAGTGACCAGATGGCTGGGGGATAATTGTGGAAAGAAATGGAAATGACTAGTCTAAGAACATGTATGAACATGCACATGGACAACACAGTGTGGGAATTGACTGTGTGAGTGGGGAATGGGATGGAAGGAGGAGGGAAAGGGGGAAAATAGGGACAACTGTAATAGAATAAAAATAAAAAATTATAAAAAAGAAAATATATTGGGGTGACATTAGTTAATAAAATTATGTGTTTCAGGTGTACAATTCTGTAACACATCATCTGTATATTATATTGTGTATTCATCATCCCCAAGATAAGTGTCCTTCCATCACCATTTATGTCCCCTATACTCTTTTCTACCACCCGCACCCACTTCCTTCTGGTAATCACCATGCTATTGTTTGTGTCTATAAGTTTTTTTCTTAACCCTTTTACCTTTTCATCCAACCTATCTCATGTCCTTCTGCTATGGTGTAAGACAGAGGGGAACTTCAATGCCATACTTTTTAAAATGAGATTTAATTAACATATTATAAAATTTACCTTTTTAAAGTATACAATTAAGTAATTTTCAGTATATTTAATTAATTAGCACATTTAACTTTTTCAATCATAAGTATTATCTACTTCTAGAACATTTTAGTCACCTCAAAAAGCAACACTGTACACATTAGCAGTCACTTCCCATTTCCCCTCCCTCTCCCTAGCTTCTGACAACTGTTCATTTTTCTGTCTCTGTGGATTTGCCTATTCTTGATATTTCATATAAGTGGAATCATACACTATGTGGTGTGGGGGGGCATGGGCTCTACCTGCAGAGCTCCCCTGGCCACCACGGATGAGAATAAGTCTACCAAGACACGATCTGCTTGGGGAGGAAAGGTTGACCAGTCTCTCAGAGGAGAAAGGCCTTCAGCCTCTCTCTCAATGGGCTTTTGTTGAGTTTAGCTGGCAAAGGGATACATATCAAAGAAAAGAAGTATGGCTTACAGATAACATTTCTGGGATCACTGGGGTCCTTTTGAGTCAGGGTCCAGAAGACAGGGTGACACCAATTGTCTATAAAACCTTGGGAAACAAACTTATTTTGTGCTTGGACCTTTAACGTTTAAATTGAGGACATTCTTAGCAAAGCAGGTTTCATAGGACATTATGCATTCTTTCTTAGGCCTGATTGCTCCCCCACTGGGAACCACCTGTGCTGGAACAGGGCTGCACCCCACATCAGCATTGTTTCAGGCCTGAATCAGGCAGAGGAAGCAAGGCAGCCAAGAGATTAGGGGACTTTTTACAGGTAGAATGAGGACTCAGGCTATGGTAAAGCTGAGGAGTGAGGATTTTTTGTCCCTTCTCCACAGTCCCCTTCATGACTGTGTCTGTCTTAGGTTGTTCCTGTCTTGAGGAATCTTACCTGTCATTGACTAACCAGCCATCCTCCAGGGGCCAAGTGGGGTGAAGTAAAGGGGGCAGAGGCTGTGCCCCTGCCAGGAGGATAAGTTTTGTCTCCTTAGTGGCTTATGGTCCCCAGGTCCCCTAGCCATGAGGTCTATTCTCCTGTCAGTGGGGTTACAGCTTCTGAAACCAGGCAGAACAGTTCCCAACAATGTGGCCTTTTGTAACTGGCTGTTTCACTCAGCATAATTTTTTCAAGGTTCATCCATGTTATATCATGAATTAACCCTCCACTCGTTTCTATAGCTGAATAATATTTCATGTATGAGTATATAATACAATTGGTTTATCCATCAGTTGATTGATTTTTCAGTTTCCATTTTTTGGCTACTATAAATACTGCTGCTATGAAAATTCATGTACAAGCTTTAAAGTGAACACTTATTTTCAGTTCTCTTGTATACATACCTAGGAATATGATTGCTGTCTCATAGGGTAACTCTATATTTAACTTTTTGAGGAACTGCAAAACTGTTTTCCAAAGCAGCTTCACCATTTTACATTCTGACTGGCAATGTTTGTGGGTTTTAATAATTATGCATTCTCACCAACACTAGTTATTATTGTCCATATTTACCATATTTAAAAAAAAAGTCAGATATGGCTTGCATAATATTTTTGCATGTGTATTTTGAGGAGTTCCTATGTTTATGTCATATAAATTTCTTTTAGAGATTTTATTTGGTTGGTAGATAACTTTCAATCCTTTTGGAATTTAATGTCACTCTAAAGATGATATGACACTCAACCCATCTATAATTAAAATTACTAGATTTATTGGGGTATCTGTTTAATAACACTATATAAATTTCAGATGTACAACTTTATAATGCAGTCTATTGTGAGCTTACCACCTGCAGGATTATCTCCTTCTGTCACCATGTTTAAAAATTTGAAGAAAAGCATATTATGAATTATTCAAGATCAGTACTTCAGTAATTCTATTGAGAGTTACAGGTGAAATGAGTACATTTCATTACATCAGATATTGAACTTTCCCCCTTATATGAGTGTAATTGCTTACATAATTCCAATATCTCAAACTTTACTTTCCTGCAATTATAAAAATAGGTTGAAGGAAATACATTATTTCCAAACAAGCAAGCAAATAAACAAATCTTCAGGCCTCCTCTATATTTCTTATGTCTCCATATCAATGAAAATTATAGGTACCGTTTCCTAGAGTATTACTATAAAATTCAGCTGTGTGACAAACATTTGATGAATACTGTGCTTGGGGGTCCTTTTAGATACTTTAGCCTATATTGGTTGAGGGTAGTATCCAAGGGTATTAACTCTCTTATTTCCAGGCTACACTAATCCCAGTTGACATTGCAGCATTAGAGAAACCTCATATGTGCTTGAGGCAAGATGTTATCAATGCAGAATGAGCCTAAGAGGTTCTAGAACTGTCCAAAACAATGATGGCTGAACTCAGAGGTGGGCCCAGCAGCTGCAAAGTGGGATACCAGAAAGATAATGATAAACATGATGATGCATGGAACATAATTTGTTCCACAGCACAAATGAAAACAGGACACCCAAGTATCACCTAAAAAAATGGATTTCAAATTTTTTATTAACAAAAGGAAAAAATTTTATATAGAGAAAAATGTATGAACTAATATTTATCCTTACTATGTACAAAGCAATCTGAAATTTTCTGTTCTATATTGTGCTGCTATTCTGTTCTGCTCTTTTTTTAATTTAAAAATGCTATTTATAACTCCCTAAATTAATTTCAAAAACCATAGTTTGGAAAAACACTATCTAAAAAGATAATTAAACTAAGATATTAAGAGGTTGAAAGATAGCATCTTAATATAATTAAAATCATATGACCTGAGGTCATATACAATGAAAGTTTTAGAAATAAAGGTCATACTATCAAGATCAGTTAAAATAGAGTTGACTGAATTCTTAAGGAACCATGTTCCGTGGTTCTGAATTTCATCTTGTCAGTATTTTAGAATCTACAAAATTCTAATGGGTAAAGCACATCTAGCTCCCTAAGAATTTCAACAGGGTGGGAATACAGAAGGCCTGAATAAGGAGGCACTGTGACTCCTGTTTTCCCCTTCAGCTGCTTCATTTCCTGTTGTCCCAATCCATGTGTGTATAGCGCGGAGACGTGTGTACCTTCTGCATAGGTGCACAAATGTATGCAAAGCCGGCTGCACATTGCTGGCAGAGCTGGCTGGTATAATCTCAGGATCCTTTTGCATTTTATGTTTGTTTCAGGTTTATTGTTTTATAGTTGTAATTTTTAAGTTTCTTTTCTTCTTTCATAGAGAAAAAGCTTTTAGTCTCCTAAGAGCAGAGCTCTATTATCTTTAGAAATGAGAAAATTACCTGTAATTTTTATGCACTGAAGGTGTATCATAATAATTCAACCACCCACCTTACCCTCAAATTCAAATTATTTTTTTTAAGAAACTACTTTGTTTTTTTTTTTATTTCTTCATTTTCTTTGGAGTACATGAGAGCTTAAGAATTGAGGAAATTCCACCAAACTCTTCTAAGCTTTGGCCATCTCTTCCTGTCGGCTGTTATGTTAAGGACATCACTGCCGCAGAAACCCGCAGTCACTGCTGTTAAAGCAAAAGGGTAAGTGAACGAGCAAGGTGTAGGAACTCTCACATCAGCCATAACCTTTCCACAAGGTCCTTCACATGCAGGAGCACCACCTTTTCTGGTGCACACAGCCCCCCCTGGAAGGTCCCCCCATACCAGCGCCCCTGTGAATCTGTCTCAGGTGATGGTACATGTGTGTCATGTGAAATGGAGGGTTCATGATGAAGTGTCTTGGGGAAGTGCTGTCTTCTACACAAGGATCCACAAAACATGTTAGCAATTTAGAGATTCTGAAAAGCCTTAAGATTAAGAAATTTGTTTAACTGTTTTAACCCAATATTTCTCAAATATAGTTTCATCACACATCTTTTAATTTTTTTAAAAGGCAGTGGCTATTTGCACAGCTTAGTATAGAAAATACAGTTTTCACCAGAGTGCCTTTTTGTTTCTTCCCAGGTACCCTTGGTATTTCTTTTTCTAAGATGCTTTAAGAAAAAAATCTTTCTTGGAAAACTTTCTGATCACTTCTCCTCCTAGATACAAACCCTCCTCTCCTAGATAATTTCTTTATTATATCACCATCATCAACTTCAGTGATATTAACTATAAACCACTCAATCATGGCTATTTGTATATACAAATTAAAAATGTGATGATATCAAGTCATAATTCTTATTCTTTGATTCACTTGGCATTTCAATGTGACTTTTCAAGCTCCAGAGGAGTGAATACCTCCTCTCTTTTCCCGTCTTCATTCAGCAGTTTTTGGGTAACTGTTAATGCTGAATGGAGTTGCGGCCTGGAGGGGGAAGAAGCTTCCCTTATAGGGAGAAGGAAAACAGAAAATATAGATATAGATATGCATTTTGGTTATTGCTTTACTTCTCTGAGTATAACCTTGATTCAGTCATTCACACATCATTATTCAATTGTCCCAACACCATTTGTTGAATAAATTATCTTTAGCTCATTGTATGTGCTTGCTTCTTTTGTTCAATATTAATTGACTATAAAGGTGTGGGTTTATTTCTGAGTTCTCTATTTTGTTCCATAGATCTATGTGTCTGTTTTTATGCCAGTACCATGCTGTTTTGATTACTATGACCTTATAGTATAGTTTTATATTAGGTAGTATGATTCTTCCAACTTTGTTCTTCTTTCTCAGGATCACTATTGCTATGTGAGGCCTTTTGTGATTCCATATATAGTTTTGAAATATTTGTTCTAGTTCTGTGAAATACATCGTTGGAATCTTGTTAAGAATTACATTGGATCTATAGATTGCTTTGGGTAGTATGGACATTTTAATGATGTTAATTCTTCCTATCCACGAACACATTATGTGCTTCCACTTATTTGTTTCTTCAATTTCTTTCTTCAGTGTCTTATATTTTCTGAGTGCAGATCTTTTACATCCTTGGTTAGGTTTATTCCTAGGAATTTTATTCTTTTTGAAGCAATTGTGAATGAGATTGATTTCTTAACTTCTGTTTTGGTTAGTTCATCATTGACATATAAAAATGCAGCTGATTTCTGGGTATTAATCTTGTATCCTGCTACGTTGCTGAATACATTTATCAGTTCTAGTAGTTTCTTGGTGGAATCTTTGGGGTTCTCTTTGTACAGTATCATTTCATCTTCAAATAAAGGTTCTTTTACTTTTTCCTTTCTAATATAGATGCTTTTTATTTCTTCTTCTTGTCTAATTGCTGTGGCTAGGACTTCGAGTACTATGTTGAATAAAAGAGGTGAAAGCATCTCCCTGTCTTGTTCCTGATCTTAAGGGGAATTCTTGTTTTTTAGGCTAGTTTTTGTCCATTCAGTATGATGCTGGCCGTGGGTTTGTCATATATGGGCTTTATTATGTTTAGATATGTTCCTTCTATTCCCATTTTGCTGAGAGTTTTTATCATAAATGGGTGCTAGATTTTAAAATGAAACTAGACTACCTTCTTACAACACATACAAAAAATACAAAAGGGATCAAAGACTTAAATATTAGACCCAAAGCCATAAAAACTCTAGAGGAAAGCATAGGAAGCAGAATCTTGGTTCTTGCTCATAGCAATATTTTATTGGATATATCTCCCCAGGCAAGGGAAACAAAAGAAAAAACAAATAAATGGGACTTCATCAGACTAAAAAGTTTTTGCACAGCAAAAGAAACTATCAATAAAATAAAAAGACAATGTACAGAATGGGAGAACTTTGCTAATACATCTGATAAGGGGTTAATACCCAACATTTATAAAGAACTTACAAATCTCAACGCCAAAAAACCAAACAGCCCAATTAAAAAATGGGCAAGGGACCTGAACAGACATTTCTCCAAAGAGGACGTTCAGATTACCAATAGACATGAAAAGATGCTCAACGTCACTAATCATCAGAGAAATGCGAATTAAAACCACAATGAGATACCATCTCACACCTGTCAGAATGGCTATCATCAATAAACCAACAAACAGCCCTGGCTAGTGTAGCTCAGTGGATTAAGCCTGGGCTGTGAACCACAAAGGATCGCTGGTTCAATTCCCAGTCGGGCACATGCCTGAGTTGCAGGCCAGGTCCCCAGTGGGGGCCACAAGAGATCTTTCCTTCCCTCTTTTTCCCTCACTTCTCCTCTCTCTAAAAATAAATAAATAAAATCTTAAAAAAAATAAAGAGGGAATTGTTTAAAAAAATAAACTTTAAGTGGTGGTGAGGATGTGGAGAAAGGGGAACCCTTTTACACTGTTGGTGGGAATGCAGGTTGGTGCAGCCACTGTAGAAAGCAGTATGGAGATAACTCAAAAAATTAAAAATAGCCCCAGCTGATATGGCTCAGTTGAATGAGCACCAGCCTGTGAACCAAAGGGTTGCCAATTTGATTCCCAGTCAGGGCATATACCTGGGTTGTGGGCAAGGCCCCCAGTAGGTGTGTGTGATAGGCAACCACACAATGATTTCTCTCCCTCTATTTCTCCCTCCCTTCCTCTCTTTCTAAAATATTTGAAAGAATGTAAGCACCCCTGTGTTCACTGCAGTGTTATTTGCAATTGCTGAGATATGGAAGCAGCCTAAGTGTGCATAAGTAGATGAGTGGATAAAACAACTATGGGACATTTACACAATGGAATTGTACACAGCCATAAAAAAGAAAATTTTACCCTTTGTGAAAGTATGGATAGACCTGGAGAACATTACGCTAAGTGAAATAAGTCAGTCAGAGAAAGATAAATACCATATGATTTTCCCATATGTGGAATCTAATGAACAAACTGAACTAACACGGAAAATGGAGACAGACTCATAGATAAAGAGCAGGATGACAGTGAATAGGAGGTGGGGGAGGTTAGGGGATGGAGGAATTGAACAAAAAAAGAAAAAGGACTCATGGACATGAACAACAGTGAGGTGATTGCGTGGGGGAGGGAGGTTTAAGGGTACTAAATGGTAATAGAAAAAATACAATAAAAACAATGATCTGAGAAAAGACATGCATCATTATTATTTTTTAGTAGGAATACTAGTAGTTTATTGAGTGTCTATTTCAGGCCAAACATTATGTTAGAGAATATTTAATGTAATTTTTTATTCCTCACAGCAACCCTATAAAGCATGCTTTGCTTTCCTATTTTTACAAATAAAGTAGGCTCAGGTCAATGAAGTGAATTGTCCTGGTCACATGATAATGTATGGTGGAGCCAAAAATTAAATGTAGGTCATTTTAGCACACAGCTTCCCCCACAACTGGCTTCTCCCTAATATTGATCATCTCTTAGGTGCCAGGCACTGATGTGCTCCCAGATTTTGGTGACTTTCACTCAAGACTTCTGCTTTACCAAACCTGTACCTGAACCTTTAGCCAAAGAGAAAATACTGTGATTTTTTTTTAATTTTTTTTAATTAATTTTTTTTATTTTTTTTAAGAAAATACTGTGATTTTTGAAATTATCAGTGAAGTTAAAGATGGAAACTCACCGTTTGTTTCTCTAACAGATATTGGTGACTATCACAATAATTGAAAATATATAAACTTGAAAACAAAGACCTAAGAAAAAGGATACAAAGTGAAGTTATATTAGATAATAAACATACTTTCTGGGTTCATAATATATCCCTATGGCTGTCATTAGTGCAGAACCATGGTAGGGTTTAAGGAATGCTTAAAGAACTTATTGCAAGAGAGAATATATTATCCCAATGCAAGACATCACAATAACCATGAGAGGCCAACATTACAAGTAGAGTTTATTCTGAGAGTAGCTGCGTTGCATGTTAGGTCAGTCATTACATATGGCTAGTCACTTTTTATGGGATATCTGTTGTGTACAGGTGTGTGAGTAGTTAAAGAGGAAGTATCCATTCATGCTTGATGCTATAGAATAAGCACTGATTAATATTTATGTCATGCCATAAGAAGCATTTGATTATTAAAATATCAATCCAATGGAATACTGATATGTAGCAACAAATAGTACTTAAAATAAATATTTGATAGAATTTTATTGTCTAAAAATGGGCCCTGGCTGGTGTGGCTCAGCAGACTGAGAACCAGCCTGTGAACCAAAGGTACACCAGTTCGATTCCCGGTCAGGGTTGCGGGCCAGGTCCCCAGTAGGTGTGTGCAAGAGGCAACCATACATTGATGTTTATCTCCTCTTTCTCCTTCTCTTTCTCTTCTGTCTATAAATAAATAACATTTTTTTAAAAAATGGGATGCAATTTAATGAGGGATGTAATATATGTGATAAAATGGCTAATAAATAACATTTTTTGAAGAAGGCAAAAATCAATTAAAAAGCTTTTCTCAATTATCATTTAATTGTGTGTTTGTACACATATCATTGCTAGTTTCCCAACAATCATTGTGGGGTTTAGTGATACTCTTTTAAGTACAGATGCCATTAAATCAAAATGCAAGAGCTAACTAATTTTCAATCTGAATATTGTATTCTGATAACTGCAGTCATACTTACTGTGCTATTTAGATAGGTAAGTGTGTGCCAAAAGTTCAATATTTTCTTGCCTTTCTTATGTACTCTGTTAACTTGTTTTTCTCACTCCTAAATCTAATAAAATGTACTTTTCCTTTATGATTAACAGTGTTTCAGCATTTTAAATAATTTTTACAAAGCAGTTTATACTGGGAGCTTAAAAAACAACAAAATACTTGTTTAGACAACCTTTGTGAAATGTCAAAGTGGAAGCATAATTTAAAATATAGCACTTTAAGGACAAAGAGAAGTGTATGATTATTCATTTTTGACAATATAAATATCCACTAAAATATGATTTTTTGGTGAAGTACATAATGAGCTGCTTTTCCATGGACTATAAAATGAGTTCTTCCCTTATCCCCCACCTGACCATTCTGGGATGGCAAATAACAGTTTTTGAATGTTCGGGAAGTCCTAGGAGGCTCTGTTTTCATGCAGTAATGTGGGGTTACAGCTGCTCTTCAAACAGCTCATGAAACAAGCTCGTTATGTGACCCGACAAGGAAGCCTTCCCACTCATTGCCTTTCACAAGTATGTCTTCCCAAAATGTCTACAAAAATGTAAGGTTAAACGGATGAGGGCATACAAGATAAATTCTTCAAGAAGAATTTAAATTCCAGAATTTGAATTCCTTTAAGAAGAAAGTTAAATTCTTCAAGAAGGCAAAAGTTCTGATAATTCAAAAAACATTCATCTTGAGCACACAGGAATATTTCTGCTTAGTGGAAGTTTCCAAAGGCTTTTGCATATTCCTTATGTCTTTATTTTCAGTACCCTTTTCAATTCTGAGTGATAGAAAACTGTATTTTCTTCATTAATGCAGTAATTGATGACTGCTGAGCATACTCGTAATTTAATAACGATGCATATTATACATCCATGGTTATCTTGGCAGTTCATTTCTGACCTAATTTCTAATTTAGAGCATGATTCATCTAAGATTGGGGTGGATTCTTAAAGTAGGGACTTACAAAAAAGGTAACATTTAGTTTTCTGAATATTATATTAAACTCTGTAACTTTTTACCTAACTCAGCTCATCTGCACAGATTTCATTTACTTTGATAAACATTTGTTGACTGCCTCTAAGATTTGTGACGCTATTCTAGAAATTAGACTCTCCATTTAAAATCCTGGCATATGCCAGATTATGTGAGCAACTAAAGATTTTAAAAAATTTAACGACTTCCCATGACCTCAGTGAGCTCACGAACTAGTGAGAGAGGCAGACATTTAAACACATGGTTGTTGTATGTGAAGAATTAATATATATGAAATATGAAGAAGGGCCCCACCCCAACCCATTACCATAAAAAGCACCAGTGCAGCCCTGACATGAGTAAGTGGAGGGCAGTCGGGACTGAAGGGAGATGTGTGGGGCAGAACTCATGTTTATAGAAGGCTCTGTAATCAGGGTAAGGAGCATCACTTCTTTCAAGCAGGCGAAGCACCACTCTGGTAGTTTTGTGGCTTATGAATTTGAAGGGATAGCTTGAACACAGAAAAATCAATTAGGAGATAATTGTAGGAGTCCTGTAAGAGATGGTGCAAGCCCGAACTGAGGCAGCAGTGTTACAGGAGATGGAGAGGCATTCAAGAACACATATGAATCGGAGTTGACAGAAATTATTATTGATTAGTGAGGTACACGAAGAAACAAAAGACTGCTCCCGGGGTCCTAGCTTGGGTGGTAGCAATTCTGCAGTGAGATATTATGACATTAATAGGAACCTGTCAAAGATAAAAAAAATGTATGTATACTTTTATTTACTTTTCCTTATTATTAAGACCTAAAGAAAACTCTTAGATTAACAAATACCAGAGAAAAGTACAATTGGATCTTCATGAATAGAGCTCTTCTGAATTTCAGACCATCTTAAATATTTCTTTACTTATTGAGAAGTCCATTTTTAAATTTCATGTGCCAGTTTTTTCTCTACTTATTTGATTTTATTGAATGTATTTTATAACAACATGAACTGTGATAAAATAACTCAAATGACACTCAATCAAAAGATATTAAGTGCTAAATAAGTTATACTAATAACCTGTCATTGGGTCATTTCTTTTCATCAAAGGATAAGTTACTCTGAGTGAAAAAGATGAGCAGCCTTATTATATATTCAAATATCATAACTTCATTCAGCTTTGTCTGTTTAGCTATATGCACTACGTGGAAATGAATATTAATCAAATTCATTAACTAATTATCTAGATTAAAAACTTGAAAAAGTCAGTGCCCTTGATTGTGACATTTTATTTAACAGTAGAATCTATCACATTCATGGTACTTGCCACTGTCTGCAAAGTGGAGAGAGCTTAAGTGCATTGCTGTCTCATCATCATCTCTGTCATACATTTTTTCTAAATTCCTATATATGGTGGTGCTAAAAGAAGTGCCGCACTTTGGTTAAAAGCATTACATTTCTTTCCTTCAGAGTAATTTGACAATGCTACCAAACATATCACCTTTCATTTTAGTCTTTCAAAACCTCCTGTTTCCAATTATTCTTCTAATGGAACAGCACATTTGAGTCTTTGAAACTCAGTTCCTATGATTATTTTCTACTTTTTCTTCTTTCTTCCCCCATGATATACAATGGCATTGCACCTTGCTGATTTTTTCATTGCACTCACATTTTTCACTTAGGAAAAATGTGAGATTTCCCTCCTCATGTTGAAGCTTCAGTGTGAAGCTCTGAGCTGCACTGCCCGATGTGGTAGCCCTGAGCCACTGTGGCTACTGGGCACTCCACATACGGCTAGTCCAGATTCAGACACGCTGTAAACAGGGGGCATGCACATCAGATTTCAACACATTCTAGAAAAACAGGGCATATAAAAGTCTCAATAATTTTAACTTGATTACAGTTTGGAGTGGTAACATTTTGGATATATTAGGTTAAATAAAATGTTATTAAATTAATATCACCTGTTTTTTTTTAAATCCTCACAGGAGAATATGTTTACTGATTTTTTGAGAGAGGAATGAAGGGAGAGGGTGAGGGAGGGAAAGAGAGAGGAGAAGGAGAGAAAAAAGAGAGAAAGAGAGAGAGAGATTGGTTGATTGCCACCTGTATGAACCCCAACAGGGGACTGGACCTGCAACGTAGGTATGTGCCCTGACTGGGAATCAAACCACAAGCTTTGGGTGTATGGGAAGACATTCCAACCAACTGAGCAACCCAGCCAGGGAGATGTCACCTGTTTCTTATGTTAAATAAGGCCATTAGAAAAGTTTACATTTCAATGTACCTTACATTTTTGTGGCCTATATTATATTTCCATTGGACAGAACTGCAATATAGGACATTAGAGTTAAAGAAGTCATACTTTCTGCTCTGAGGTCATGCTACTAGACATGAAGGTAACTGTGACATCGTAATGTGATAAGATCCCTGGAAGGGTGTGAAGAGGAGTGAGTACTCATTTCTGACAGAGCCTCTGAAGCAGGGTTTATGAAAGATACTGGGCCATCATCCGAGGACGGTGACAGGGGCATTAACGTTTCAAGTGCAGAAAACAGATGTAAAGACCTGAGGAGAAGAAAGGCTGCTGAGTCTCCTCACATACTGTTTAATAACATCACTTCCCTGTGGCCATCCATAGAAACTAAAAATCTGTCAGGAAAATATTGCAAGTGCCTTACCAGTTCTCAGCAGCATCCATGTCTCCTTCCAGCAAGGAAGGTCCCTCTCAGTGAGGAAGGGTGTAGAGGGCATGCTGCTTAATGACAGACTAGATGCTACTTCAGTCCTGCTGACAGGGAACATTAAGGAATACCCCTTGGCTCTGGCAGCTCACCTGACACCTGGGGGTTACAACAGGAAATAAAAAGAGAAGAGTGGAATTCAAACAGTATGTCTTCTGAGAATTAGGGTATCTTTTTGTTCACCCTAAAGTGTTTGATGAGTAGTAAAAAGTGGACAAAAAAAAAGGATATGCAGAAAGGAAGTGGAGTAGGGAGATGAGTTAGTTTTCAAAAGAAATGTTTTGTTTCTAATTCTTACCTAAGGATAGGTTTATTGATGAGAGAGAGAGAGAAACATCAATGTGAAAGAGAAACATCGATTGGTTGCCTCCCATATGTGCCCCTTACTTGGGCATCCAAACCACAACCTAGGTATGTGCCTGGACCTAGGGTGGAACTCGAAACCTAGGTATGTGCCCTGACCGGAAATTGAAACTGCAAACTTTTGGTGTATGGGATGATGCTCCAATCAACTGAGCCACCTGGCCAGGGCCAAAAGAAATATTTTATAGATAGAGGTAAGTGCATAAGGAAAGTAAGAGAGAAGGAGAGTTATACATTCAGCAGTGAAGTATCATATGAGCATTTGAGATAAGGCTCTGATATATCTGGCTTTGTAGTTGTGGGCAAGTTGCTTAATCTCCTTGAGTTTCAGTTACCTCATCTGTAAAATATATAACAAAAATATGTAACAAAGCCTTCCATGCAGAGTTGTAAGAATTAGAATAACCTGAATTATACTGTCTAGCACCTTGTAATATTCTGTAAATGTTAGCTATTATATTTGACCACTCTTGGTTAACTAATTTTGAATATTTATCTTCTTTTGGCTAATTCCCTGAAAGGAATTGGGGTGGTTAAGTGTCTTAAACCGAATCTCTCACCTGTTGTTTTTCAAAGGAAAATAAGAAGACAATACAAAGAGAATATTTTATTTAATCAATACAAAATACACATTTCTGTCCTATTTAACACTAGTGAACCTAGGATATGTCTCACAGTTAATGGTGTCACATGAAAATCAGCCAGGATGAGGTAATTACTGTCTGTGCGTATGCGAAGTTACTTTTGGTGGCAAGTGTGCACAATTGCAACTGTAGGTGTTCCATTCTAAAAACTATTTAAGGATTATTCGAAGAAAGACTATGAGTCTTAGTGATTGTTTGCAAGCATTCTTTTGCTCATCTTCTGTTAAAATCCACAAGTTTCAAAAAAATATCCAAAAGTTTCATCATCAAAACTTGCTGAATAAAGAGTGGAACCTCTTAAGGTGTCCCAGAGGATGGCAGAGATGGGAAAACACAGACAGCAACGACTCCAATTTGAAAAATGTTTCAGAAGAGTTAGAGTCTAAAAATGAGGAACTTTTAGGAATAACTTCACTTAATTATTTTGCTTGTATTTTTGTTTTCTTTTTTTAAGAGAAAATACAAACATTTTTTTTATATTTCCATGAGGGTTTTTTTTCATTTTTTCTCAATTCCCCACCCATCCCACCTCCCCATAGCTGTCAGCCTACTCTCTGTGTAATGAACAAACTGAACTACCAAGCAACGTAGTAACAGGCTCATTTTTTTTTTCTGGGTGTACAGACTAAATATGTTAAAAATCTATATCTAAATAAGTATAAAGAAATTTTAGAAATTAAATATTAATTACTAAATATTAATGAAAGGAAATTCTAAGACATATGAAAGCATTCTGTTATGGTTTAATTGCTTATGTTATTTTTCTTTCCTTTCATGCATCTTGGAATTTATGGACCCTGGGGCTCTATGAAATACAGTATTTTTCAACCTATTTTGAAAAAGAATAAATAAACAAATGAAAAAGCCCATCAGGTTTACAGGATATTCTTAGTATGCCCTAAAGCCATGCAGGCCATGAGGTAATCAAAGTGTATCTTTAATATTGGATCCTTTTGTTCTCTCTCAAATGGAAAAGCAGGTTAGTGTAATCAAAGGGCAAAGATTTGGAGACTAGAGATTCAGGTTTTAGTTCTTGCTCCAGTAATTGCTGGTTTTGTGAACTTTTGTGGGTCACATCACCTCTGAGTTTTCTCTAGGATAATAATATACCTGCTTTTTGTTCTTCAGAAGGTGGTTAATTAAAAAGCAAATTTGATAAGTTCTGTAAAATCTTAAATGGTCCTTCCTTTTCTTGTTCTACTGATAAAAAAAGAACTCAGATTTGTGTATGGGAAATAGGGTGAAGGGATATTAATGTATTATTATCTACTCATCCCCGTAGTTACATGCTATGACCAGATATACTCTTCAGTCTACATATGGCCAAATGTTTTATTCTCTGAGAGCTAGGGGAATACTCCTCTAGGAGCAGTTGGTGAATGTGTTCTCGGGAAAGGACTGATAATACCCCTCCAGTAATCAAGTCTGGGCATCCCATTGCCAAGCTTCCTTCTCCTGGCTCAGCATCCTCACTCTTTCTTATGGCTGTCCAAGCTCCTCCTCCTTTCCCGATTGGTTCCCCTTGCTAGCGCACCACCACTCAATTGCCTCTCTCATTACGAATGCTCTGTATGTCCTGTTCCCTCGGAGCCAGCCTTTCTGTAGCTTCACTCTACTAAGCAGCTATATCATACACTAGACTTCAAAACTCGTCTCTCTTTTTGAGTGTGAAGTCTTAATGGAAATGGGGAAATGCTGCTCAAAGGTAAAACTTTCAGTTCTAAGATGAGTAAGTTTGAGGACCTAATGTATAACATGGTGATTATAGCTACATCATATAATGCTGCATCATATACTTGAAAGTTGCTAAGAGATTAGATCTTAAATGTTCTCATGCTGAAAAAAAAAGAAATGGTAACTATGTGATGGGATGGAGGTAGTAGCATACTATTGTGACGATCATTTTGTAATCTCTGAATGTGTCAAATCAACACGTTGTACATCTTCAATTTACACAAATTTTTAAAAAATATTTTATTGATTATGCTATTACAGTTGTTCCATTTCCCTCCCTTTATTTCCCTCTGCCCTGCACACCCCCTCCCACCAGCATTCCCCTCCTTTAGTTCATGTCCATGGGTCATGCATATAAGATCTTTGGCTTCTACATTTCCTATACTCTTCTTATTCTCCCCCTATTTTCTACCTACTATTTATGCTACTTATTCTCTGTACCTTCTCCCCCCTCTCCCCCTCCCACTCCCCTGTTAACCCTCCGTGTGATCTCCATTTCTGTGATTCTGTTCCTGTTCTAGTTGTTTGCTTAGTTTTTTTCTTTTTTAAGGTTTGGTTGTTAACAGCTATGATTTTGTTGTCATTTTACTGTTCATATTTTTTATCTTCTTTTTCTTAGATAAGTCCCTTTAACATTTCATATAATAGGGGCTGGGTGATGATGAACTCCTTTAACTTGATCTTATCTGGGAAGCACTTTATTTGCCCTTCCATTCTAAATGATAGCTTTGCTGGATAGAGTAATCTTGGATGTAGGTCCTTGCCTTTCATGACTTTGAATACTTGTTTCCAGCCCCTTCTTGCCTACAAGGTTTCTTTTGAGAAATCTGCTGATAGCCTTATGGGAATTCCTTTGTAGGTAACTCTCTCCTTTCCTCTTGCTGCTTTTAAGATTCTTTCCTTTCTTTAATCTTGGCTAATATTATGATGTGCCTTGGTGTGTTCTTCCTTGGGCCCAACCTCTTTGGGACTCTCTGAGCTTCCTGGACTTCCTGAAAGTCTATTTCCTTTGCCAGTTGGGGAAGTTCTACTTCATTATCTTTTCAAATAAGTTTTCAATTTCTTGGTCTTCCTCTTCTCCTTCTGGAACCCCTATGATTTGGATGTTGGAATGTCTAAAGATGTCCTGGAGGTTCCTAAGCCTCTCCTCATTTTTTTGAATTCTTGTTTCTTCATTCTGTTCTGGTGTAATGTTTCTTTCTTCCTTCTGCTCCAAACCGTTGATTTGAATCCTAGTTTCCTTCCCCTCACCATTGGTTTCCTGTAGATTTTTCTTTATTTCACATAATGCAACCTTCACTGCTGCCTGGGTCTTTTTTATGCTGTTAAAGTACCCAGTGAGTTCCTGGAACATCCTAATAACCAGTGTTTTGAACTCTGCATCTGATAGGTTGCCTATCTCTTCATCACTTAGTAGTATTTTTTCTGGAGCTTTGATCTGTTCTTTCATTTGGGCCATTTTTTTGGTCTCTGTGCCTGTTACGTAGTAAGGGGCGGAGGCTTAGGTGTTCACAAAGGCAGGGCAACCATGTTGTTGTGTTGTGACACTGTATGTAGGGGAGAGGTCCAAGAGGGAACAGTGCAGCTTGTTCAGCTCTCTGCCAATTTTCAGTCACTTCCCCCGCTACCCACAAGCAAACTGAGCCCTTCTGGTGCTGATTCCCGGGAGGGTGGGCTTGTATACATTCTAGGACCCTGTGGGTCTCTCCAACAAACTCTCCTATGAGGCTGGGAGTTTCTCCCACTGCAGCCTCAATCCCCCACATGTGTTTTCAGTCAGAGGTTTTGAGGTTTTATTTCCCTGTGCTGGGACCCTGGGTTGCGTGGTCCGTCTCACTTCCCAGTTGTTCCTCCTGTTTATCCGCATGTGAATGTGGGACCACCCACTCTGCCAGCTGCCTCCTGGCCCGCCCTAGTCCTCCAGCCACTGCCTTGCTATGAATCCTCCCCGCCCCTCCTACTGGCCTGGATGAATGTTTCTTCTTTAATTCCTTGGTTGTCAGACTTCCATACTGTCCGATTTTCCATCAGTTCTGGATGTTTTTTGTTCTTAAATTTGTCATTGTCCTTCTTTTGGCTGTGTGAGGAGGCACAGTGTGTCTACCTATGCCTCCCTCTTGGCCAGAAGTCCAATTTACACAATGTTATGTGGCAATTATATCTTACTAAAACTGGAGGAAAAGTAGTAATGATGAGACTTTAAAGTACAGTAGAAAGAGTGCCTTGGCCAGTGACTGGGGAGTTAACTTTCCGAGAAAATATTGCTATAGCCCTGTGTCGACATATCGTGCCCATCCAGTTAGTTCATTAACACCTTGAGTTAATCTTGCCTAAGGGTCTGTAAACATTTCTGTTAAATATAGTTAACGTATTCATGTTCCTTAAAATGATGGTTTTCAAACTTTTTTCCATTACAACTCATATTAAGTACATTTTATACCCTGACCCAGAGCACACATACATGTTTATGTGTGTGTGTAAGATACACCTAATTAAAACAAAAGATTAATAAAACAACACCAACCTTACAAATTACTAAAAAATTGCAGCCAGTAGTTTAAAAGCACTGATTTAGAAAACAAGTACTTTTGGCAAGCTTATCAGAAATATATTTGGTAGCCTTAAGTTAATTTTCTGGGAAGTATTTCAGAAGGCATTAAAAGAAAGTTTAACAAATAATCTTAGATTATAGTTGTCTGTGATTATTCTGAATTTGAATTTTTCATTCACGTTATTTTTCTCTGAGACTAAATTTCTACCCATGCTTTTGTAGCAGATAAATGAGAAAGGGAAAGTCTGAGATATTTTCTCCATATGTATTATGTTTTTCTTTTCTTCTTGCTGAATTCTTTTTAAATGACTGGGACAAAAGAACAATTAAAAAAAATGTGACCTTAGTGCTGTGTTTAGTAGATTGAAAATTCTTCAGAAGCTTAAGGAATTAAGAATGTCTGTGGTTTCCTTCCAAGATCAAGAGACTAAGGGCATCTAACTGAGACACACATGTCATCCAATCCATGTTCTCATCTTGAGGATGTGGAAAAATGCCAGTGGCTGGGTTCTGCTTGCCAGATTCACTGAGCCTGGCTCGGGGGACTCTGAGAATGGAAAACTCTCAAGATGGGCTGTGTGTTTTAGGACCTCTCTTGAACTTAGTATCCCATTTCAGGATGGGCCCCTTACTCTTTGATCGCAATAATGTGGATGTCTTTCTCACCTGCTTTCTTTTTTCTCCAGAACTTTGGCAGGCTCTGCTAAGGGACTAACTCTTGTCCAAAAATGTTTGCTTTACTATTAAGTTTTCCTATTTTCATTGCTGAAACTTAATAATTTAATAACTTAATAACTTAAAATGACTTCTCATGTATCTCCCACTTCCCAGTTTTGTCCCTTCATTTTGGTCTGACATTCAACTCTTACCTGTCTGCTCTAACAGTTCAAACCCTTGACCTGGCTTCAGATCCTTGGTTTTACTTTGATCGTCAATCTTCTATTTCTTTCTTTCTTTATTTTTTTACTAAATTTATTGGGGTGACAGTGGTCAACAAGATCACATAGGTTTCAAGTGTACCGTCTACAATACAAAATCCAAACACTGCACTTTGTGCTCACCAACCAAAGTCAAATCATCTTCCATCACCACATAGGAGGTCTGTCCAGAAAGATTCCAGCCATTGTTAATATAACAAGAACAGTTTGTGTGACATCGATGTAACCAGACAGCCAAGGAGAGTGACTGGAATGCACATGCATGAACGAAGATGATTTCAACTGTACTAGTTAGTGCGGGCTGTAGATACTGCTGAGTAAGCTGTGTACTGTGTGGCCCTTGCATTCAAAATAAGTGAACAAGTAAAACAACGAATCTGCATAAAATTTTGTGTGAAGCTTGAGCATTCCTCTGCAGAAACTATTTGGATGATTCAGAAAGCTGCAGCTATGGGCAACTGGTGATTGACAGCTTCATCACAACAATGTGCCTCCTAATGCATCACATCTTGTGCAGTTTTTTTGTGAAACATCAAATCACCCAGGTGACTCAGTCCCCCTACAGCCCAGATTTAGTGCCCTGCAACTTCTGACTTTTCCCAAAACTAAAATCACCTTTGAAAGGGAAGAGATTTCAGACCATTGATGAGATTCAGGAAAATACAGTGGGACAGCTGGTGGAGATTGGGAGAACTGTGTGAGGTCCCAAGGTGCCTGCTTTGAAGAGCACTGAAGCATCATGGTCCTATGTACAACGTTTCTTGTATCTTGTATCTTCTTCAATAAATGTCTCCATTTTTCATATTACATGACTGGATACCTTCTAGACAGGTCTCAGAAACTATGGAATATTACTCAGCCATAAGAAAAAATACCTTTTGACCCAGTGATCCCACTTCTGGGAATATATCCAAAGGAACTCAAAACACTAATTCAAAAGAACATAAGCACCCCTATGTTCACTGCAGCATTATTTACAATCGCCTAGATATGGAAACAACCCAGAGTCCATCAGCAAATGATTGGATAAAACAACTATGGGGCGTTTACACAATGGAATACTACTCAGCCATAAAAAAGAAGGAAATTTTGTGCTTTACGGTAGTATGGAGAACATTATGCTAAGTGAAATAAGCCAGTCAGAGGAAGACAAATACCGTATGATTTCACTCATATGTGAAATCTAGTGAAAAAATTGAACTAACAAGCAAAACAGAGACAGACTCATAGATAGAGAGCAGGATGACAGCTAAGTGTTGGCGAGGGAGGTTAGGAGGTGGCGGGACTGAGCAAAAAGGGAAAACGACTCATGGACATGGGCAACAGTGTGGTGATTGCAGGGCAGAGGTATAAGAGGACTAAATAGTAATGGAAAAAATACAATAAATTTTTTTAAAAAGATGAAATATTGATATTTATGACAATATGGATGGACCTTGAGACTATTATGCTAAGCAAAATAAGTCAGTGAAAAACTAAGAACCAAAAAATTTCACTCATATGTTGAATGTAAAACAGAAATTCACGGATACAGACAACAGTGTGGAGATTACCAGAGGGAGAACAGAGAATGGGGTGTAGTAAAGGGTAAAGGGGACCAAATACTAGGTCCGTCCAGAATATATCCAGCCATGCAATATGAAAAATAGAGACATTTATTGTAGAAGATACAAGAAACATTGTACAAAGGATAATGACATCTCAGTCCCCTTCAAAGTGGGCACGTTGGGTCCTCACATAGTTCTCCCAGCATCTCTTCCACTGTTCAAAACACTCTGCAAAATCCTTTGTGATGTGTGAATGAGCTTGTTGTCATGATGCAGCTGCCAATCACCAGTTGTCCATAGCTGCAGCTGTTTTCTTGTATCTCTAAACTGATGAAGAACACTGAGGTAGTACTCTTTATTAATTGTTTGGCCTGGAGGGGTGTATTCATGATGGACAACACCTTCCCAATCAAAAAACACAATTAACATGGTCTTGATCTTGCTGTGACTTTGCTGTGCCTTGGCCCCACCTTCTTTGGGCATGGAGAACCGGGTGACTCCCATTGGGATGACTGGGCTTTCATTCCCATGTCGTAGCTGTAGACCCATAGATGCTATCCATGTTTTTCCAGAGTTCAGCACCAAAAGAATTATAGTGTAATAACTGTTAGAAGAAAGGAAATACAGTGAATACAATTCATATCAAAATACCTAATTTCCTGATGAAAGACTTCCTGAAGGAAGTGACTTCTAAGCTGTGATCTGAAAGGTGAGAAGCCATCAAGACAGATCAGGAACTGAGGAAAGCAGAGGGAACAGCTTATGCACAAGCATGGAGCAGAGATGATGGCTGTGCTGTGTCTGTGAAAATGATGTGAATTACCCCCAGAGAAGTGTTAGAGGGCAGTCTAAGCAGGTATACAGAAAACAGATTTTAAAAGCCCAGGGGAGTAAAGCAGATTTGTTGTGTTTAGGGATCTGCAGGTGTCTTGGTACCATAATAAAAAGTATCAAAGTAATAGTATATATTTTAGTAGTTTTTAAAGTCATACATTAATAAACACAAAGTAATCATCAGGAATTTATTTTTAAATAGGTAGATTGGTTTGGTTAAAACTATAGATTTCTGCCCGGCTGGTGTAGCTCAGTGGATTGAGCACAGGCTGGGAACCAGAGGGTCCCGGTTCGATTCCACTCGGGGCGCATGCCTGGGTTGTGGGCCAGGTCCCCAGTGAGGGCCATGTGAGAGGCAACCATACATTGCTTTCTCCCTCTCTTTCTCCCTCCCTTCCCCTCTCTCTAAAAATAAATAAATCTTAAAAAAAAACTATAGATTTCTTATTCTTAAAATCATGTGTCAGTGTTAGTGGGAATGGGGTCAAAACAAAATAAATCAGTACACACTCACTGTTGTAGGCTTGCTATGTGCTACAAGATTCCTCAATATCGACACTGTGTGGAATGCACCCGCAGCTCGTCTTCGGTGACTACTTTGTGTAGTTTCTTCATTTATCAAGTTCTCCTTTGGAAGAAGAAAGTTTCCTACTTTTTAAACTTTTGTTTGCTTGGATGGGCTCAATGACATGGAAATTGCAATTAAACACTACCAAACCTTCAATTTCAAACTTCAAGTTTTTCTCAAAGCTCTGGTTAAAAGCAGTGCCCTAGTTATATCAGATGACTTATTTGTCTGTGGACTCACTGATTCGTGGGAATCTATCGTTCTCTTATTTTGTATCCCGGAAGACGCCATCAAAATAAAACTGTCACTGAAAAAATGAACTGAAGCAGAAAGAACAATTTTAAGTTTGAGGAGTGATATTAGCCCCTGTGACTAGGCGTTTTATTTTTTTACTTTTTATTTTTTTGCAGCCATGAACTAGTTTCATCTAAGTTTTAGCCAGATTTGGGAGGATCTTAAGTTACAATTTTTGAGGTCTGCAATGCTGTTACTTTATCAATCATATGACTAATGTGACAAGCAGAAGTAGGATTGGGTATAAAACATTGATTCAAGGTTTCTTACTTACAAGGCGCTTTACATTCTTAGTTTGCAAATACTGATGTGGCATACAAACACGAATGAATAACCATTGACATGAATGGTAAAAATATAGTGCTGCAAGGAAAGGGTGATATTTGTGCCCAGCATAGAATCTTCTTTTATTCTTCTGATCAGTTTATATATTCATGTATTTAATAAATTTTTAAGAATGTGTACTAAGTGCAAAATTTAGTAGTAGATAATGAAGACGCAGAAATAATTTAAAACTGAAAGGGATATTAAAGTAATGGTTCTTAAATATTGGGGAGTCCATGGACTCCTCTGAAAAGCTGATAAACACTGTGGATACAACACACACACACAAGTTAAGGGATCTGTGGATGCCTTCAAGCCTTCCATTGGACCCCTTGGGATTTATGGGTCCAAACTTTCTAGTTTGGTTCATTTCTAAAAATTTGCCACCAAACCCAAGGTTTATTTAAACCTTATTTTGGCAGTTAACTTTGTTTTCACAATTTAGCCCCCAAATAATCATTGGACCAGATCATCCACACACATCTTGAGCTGAGAGATCTATTGCTGATATTAAGACGTGAACCCGCTCTGTAAACGAGCATGAGCGCCATCTAACGCCCAAATGGAGTAAGTGTTGGTAACAACAGTGATATACAAAAGGATTTAGGGTACGTATCAAAGGATTTAGGACTATTGCCATTTGGTTGGTTGATTGGTTCATGTCTTTTTAATATTTGTGACCTATTATTTTTTTTACATTATCACATTCAATTCTATTATTCCACACCACAATCCCTTGTTAGTTTTTGTCTGAATTTAAAACTAAGAAACATTTTAGAGATAAACACTTGTAAATATTTCTTTTTATTGGTGGAGAAGCATATAATTTACAGTTTTAAATAATTTTTAAATTTTATAACAGTTTTATGTTTTCAGAATAACTGTGAAAATAGTAGAGTGCTCCAAATACCCCACATTCAGTTTTCCCTAAACAATACTATGGTACTATTGTTATAATCAATGAACCTTTATGGATACATTATTATTATTATTATTATTAACTAAAGTTTATATTTTCTTCAGATTTTCTCATTTTTTTCCTAATGTCCTTTTTTTGTTTCAAGATTCCATCGAGTACACTATATTACATTTAGTAATTATGTCTCCTTATGCTTGTTTATGACAGTTTGATTTACATTTGCTTTTGTGTGTATTTGAATTAATTTCATTGTAGCTTCCAGTTATTTTTCAAAATCCTTTAAGTTTTTTTCTCAGAAAACACTGTCCCTTGTTTCCTTTTTAAAAATAAGGCTGTATAACTATTTAATCAGATTTTATGGGAATTTGTATAAACATAAATTATCATGCATTTTTCATCTCTAAAAATGAAAAAAAAGGGATTAGGAAAGAGAACTGCCAAGATGTTATCATAGAAATACTAATTCAGAAGAAGTAGTAAGAATTATGTTTCCTTTGGACTCTAATCCTCTCTAAGGCCATTTACCGTTTGTGGCTCATTTTGCACATCTATGGAAAGAGGTGTGTGAAGCAGAAAACGCACCAGCCCTTATACCATGAGAAGACAATTAAAATTGACCACTGTTTGCCCAGTAAAAGTTAATAATCATAGCATTTCATACTGGATATGATTGCATGCTTGTTCTGTACCAGCTTAAGCTGGTATACATTAGTGTCTCCATATTCTGGACGCTGAGTTTTAGAGGAGTAATTTGCTCAGAATCATATAGCAAATAAGTGATAGGTCAGATTCTGAAGCCTATGGCAACCTCCGAAGAGACGACATTCTTTCCAGCGCCTGTGACCTGCCGTGTTGTTGCTCACGATCAGGAGCCGTCCTCTCAGGACTAACTCTCCGAGGTGAAGAGCTTTCCCTTTGTGGTCCCTGTGTCCTTAGCCTGAGGGGCTGTGTGAAGTGCTGTGGCGGAGCCCAGGTTGTTGTCCACCTGAAGCCAGACGTATTGAAGTCTCAAGGAAACCTTTGTTTCCAGCCAACTGAAATGCATTGTCTGAGGTGCAGTTCTGTCCTATTAATATTTTAATTAAACATATATTTTTCTTGCTTTGAAAGTCTCCAAAAGCATAGTTAATTGTAGCAGACAGTTTTAAAGAGATTGAAGCCCAACTTGTAAATCAGCGAGAAATATCTGAAAATATATTTTGAAATTTCAGCAAATATGCCATATACCTTATAAAACTATTGATTTTAAAGTAAATTACTGCTTTTAATAATAATGACTATGTCTTTAAGAGATGAACAGGGATATTGTGTCTCCTGGAAGCAGGATAGAATATTGTGTTCCTTTCTCAAAACTGAAAGGTAGTATATATATTTGTATGCATGGGAAAGAATTTGCACAGTGCTGGTTGGCTAAAACTGCTGGGAAAGAGTAGAGCTATGTAAATCAAGTGTCTCTTGAAGTATTGATACTGTGTAAATATGTCTGTGAAACTTAATGTTCTACTTGTAGTCGGTTCTCAAACTTTGGGTGCACACTAGAAACCCTAGAGAAGGTTAAAAGTCCCAATGCCCAAGCCTCATTCTAGATGCATTAAATTAGAATCTCTGTGAGATCCCAAACTGCAATTTTAAAACTTCCCAAGTTGGTTCTAATGTGTAGCCAAGAGTTTTACATTGTAACTCAGGAGTTTGTTGTTATTGTACTTTTATTCTCAAAGGTAAACTTGTATATACCATTTGTTTTTATGATATTAAGAAAATGGTTATAGCTTATGAAAAAGGATAATAATTATTAATGTTTAATAATCAAGCTCATTTTAATTTCTTTTGATAGAAACAAAACAAAGCAAAACATCTATCAAATACATTGCTTTTAGTCTGAGAGATAGAATTTTTTAGACATTGAATGAACTAAATTTTCCCTGGAGAAATTCAATTATCAACATTAAGCATTGACATCATTATAATATATACCTTTTTCTCATAGAGGAAATTTGTTTTTATTAAGTAGTCTCTAATTGGAAAATGCTATATTTGCATGTTTTATTTTTAGTTTTTGTAAAATTGCAAAATAATGATTACAATATCTAAAATTTTGTAGGTGATATTTGTTGACCACATATATATTGTTTTCTTAAGAAATAAGACTTCTGTCTTTGTAAAATTTCAAGTTACTTGACAGAAGAGAATAAAATCTTTCACTCATTTGTATCGTCCACAATGCCAAACAAACAAAATCACATAAGAAAGAAGCTGTAAAATTTATAAACATGATACTTATGCTCTCTTTCTGCTTGAAAAAAAGAAATCACTATATATAGTGACCATAGGCTCAGACTGACCATCATAGATCCACAGTCTGGCGTTTTTTAGCCAAGCCTGTATTGCACAAGGTAATTTAATAAAAATAGACCTTCTGAAAGTGAACAGAAACCCAAAGAAATATGATAATATTGGAAAACGCTAATTTTAGAGAAAAGTGCTTTACACTTACCTTGTTTAAAATGATATTACCACTCAGCATTTTGTTTATCTTTAAATCCAAATAGAATCTCTAGTCAGAAATAAACCTAATTTTTTTCAGATAGCTTGCTCTCTTTAAAAAAAAATGTCTATCTCACATCTGCTTCCAGCCAATAAAGAGTAATGGACTGGATTTACACTCCCACCTTAAACAAAAATCTGGACAAAACATACAAACTCCCCACCCCCCACCCCCACCAGTTTTCATGACATTGGACACTAGGCAATGGAAGACAGAGATGGGAAACATGTAAGATGAGACATGTGATTTCCCTGGTGAATTGCTGTGGGAGATATCTAGGCTGTGGTGCAGGGAGGAGAGAACCAAGAAGCACTCAACAGTCTCCCTGAGTTGAAGAGATGGGACTGAGAGTCTGGGGAGACTGAGGAGGCGAGAGGCCACAGAGAGTTACCAGTGAGGAGACTGTGGCACAAAGTCTACTGGATAGCTTTTCAGAGGCCGCCTCTTTGCTCTGCAAAGTGCCGATTATTTTTGCATGTAAGAAGACTACCTGAGCCCAGTGGGGGAAAAACACCTGAAGGGATTAGAGGAAAAAGTTCCTGGCACTCACACAGAACTAAGAAAAAATGCTTTTTCCCATCCAAAAGACTGGAAAACCTCATAAATAATGGGCATTGGGTACAGTATTCAGAGGGTCTTCCTCAGTGGTATGGAATAATTAGCCCTCCATGAAACATTGCTCAAGACTTGTCTAACAAATCTTTTTTTTTATTAATTTTTTTGTTTAACTACAGTTATTTGCATCCTCTCCCCTCCCCCCTCCATTCCCCTCCCATCCCACCTCCCCCCCAGCCTCCCTCCTCCCCCTTAGTTCTGTCCATGTGTCCTCTACAGTGATTCCTGAAAACTCTTCTCCCCATTGTCCCCTCCCCACTCTCCCCTGTCTATTGTTGCCTAACAAATCTTAAAAAGCAAGACTTGAAAAGAACAAACTGTTTACAAGTAACACGATTGCACCTCACCACAAAGCTCAAGAATATTTATAAGAGTATAAAAATATCCAACACTCAACAAAGTCAAATTCATGCTGTCTAACATACAACCAAAAATTATAAGGCATGAAGAAAAGCTGAAAAATATGACCCATAATGATGAGAAAATCTAATCAATAAATCAAACTGATACATAACTAAAACAGATATTAGAATTAGCAGACAAGAGTATTTAACAAATTCTGTAAACTGTATCCCATATGTTAAAAAGTAAATTCGATACCTGAAAGATAAAAAGAAATCCCAAATTGAACTTCTAGAGAAGAAAATCACAATGCCTGAGATGGAATATATACCAGATATGATTAACAGAAGATTATATATTACAGAAGAAAAGATTAGTAAATTTGAAGACATTGCAGCAGAAATTATCCAAAATAAACAGAGAGAGAGAAAAAATACTTTAAATGAACAGATCATCAGTGAACTGTGGAAATACTTCAAGCATCCTAATAAACATGTAATTAGTGTCTCCAAGAGGGAGGGATGGATAGAAAATATATTTGAAGAAAAATTGTCTGAATTTTTCCAAATATAATGAAAACTATATGACCTATAGATCTTAAAAAAATGAACAAACTCCAAACACAAGAAACATGAAGGAAGCAGCATCAAAAGAAATCATAATTAAATTTTCAAAATTAGAGCAAAATAGAAAAATTTAAGGCAGCCAGAAGAAAAAGATGTAAAGATGCTCCTTGACTCACAGTAGAAGTATGTCCCAATAAATGCTTTGTAATTAAACATAATGTGAGTTGAAAATCCATTTAATACGCTTAACCTACCAAACATCATCCTTAGCCTAGCCTACTTTAATCATGCTCAGAATACAATATAATATCAACCTAGAATTCTATAAACAGGGAAAATATCTTTCAGATATAAAGGCAAAATAAAGACATTTTTCAAACATACAAAACTGAAAGAATTCATCACCAGTAGACCTACACTTTAAAAAAAAATTAAGGATGTGTTTTAGGTTGGAGGAAGATGAGAAGGAAGATGTAAATATAGTAAACAAAAGACTGAAGATCACCTTAAATGGCGACTTCAGTACCCATCCCCTGGACTTCTGCTATCTGTCTCACCACATCTTGAGCTGGAATGTGAGGATGTTCCTGATCCAGCTTTACATTTTCTTAAAAGAAGAAAAATGCATGTGACAAGACATGAAAAAGAACACAATGATAAGAACTTGGTCCCTGACTGGCCCCGGGGAATAGAACTAGCTGCCTAATAATCTGGACCACTCACCTGGGAACAAAGAGGCTAATAAAAGTCTATAGTTTTAGGTGTCTATATTTTAGGGTTTAACTGATAATGTGCATTGGCCTTTACCTTAATTAAAACAATTAATTTTAAAGCTGTAAAGTTGTACCTTCTACATTAAGATCCTTAATGTAATTCGATTTCTTTTCCACATGAAGACACAGATGGTCCAGAATATCCTAGTGGAAATGCCATCTTTTTCTCACTAATCTGAAATGCCAACTTTCTCATGCATCAATCACCTATATATGCATAGAAGTCTTTCTGGGCTATTTGTTTTATTAGTTTATGTCTCTATGCATCCATATTATGATATGTGTACTAATTAGATATGTTTATACAAAGACTTGACATCTCATAGGGCAAATATTTCAACTTTTTCTTCTTTCTCAAATGTACTTCAGCTCTTCCTAGCATATTCAATTTTTAAATGAATTTTAGAATGAGTGTTTAAAGAGTAGATGAAGAGGTTATTAGGACATCAGCTATATCACGTTGGTTTCAACCTGTCTTATTACTGGTGGGTACACGCAGAAGGCTCCAGTCTGGTGACAATGGTCCGTCGAAGTTTTCATCCTCACAGCTGTCGCAGCAACAGCACACCGGGGAGGGAAGCGATGCCTAGTGGGCATCCAGGGGTACGATCTCCTCCCCTTTTCCCAGAGTCACCCGCATTCTCCTAGAAAAAAAGGACAGCATCTTCCAGTTGGTCACCATTAGCTTCGGTGTTTTGGTATAGTTCATGTGGCTGCAACTTCATTACTGTAATCCCATTTAAGGGTATAGTAACTGCACATTGAGAGCCCCTTCAAGGCATGGATCAGACAGGTATTATTCAGATTCTCAGAGAGTGAAATATACAGCACTTATTTACTCTTCAGGTTTTCAATGGACTCTTCTTGACAGGGTCGAGGGTTGAATTCTTTGTAACTTCACTTTAATTCTGTGTTGGGGAATTCAGGCAATTCGTTCAGCACTTGTCACTCACCACCGGTGCCTCCTTTACTCCTGCGGCAGAGCGAAATGCTGAGTGTTCAGCAGGAAGGAGGTAGATATGGGTCCTTCTCTCAGGGGAAAAATCCGATGCCAAAATGAAATAAACAGAAATATAAATATTTAATTGAAAATTGTGTTTAATAATGTGGAGGAAAATAGGGTTTTATGTAAGAATAAATAACTAAAAGAATAATAATACATTTTCCATGTTTAGAACTTATCATGTACAAATGAAACTTGATTTAACTTGTAACACAACTAGTTTTATGTAGCAAATTAAATGTAGTGTTTTCCTAAAATAAATGCATTTATTCATTATTCCCCAACCAGATAGTGGGCTGACATCCAGATAGTGGGCTGACAGAAATGACCAAGGTCTTTGACGAGTTCATAGTTGAAAGGTTTTCATAATTAGCAGTACTTCCCATTAAAATAATTGCATGCCCAATGAAAACATATTATTCTTTCTTTTTTAATTTTAGATGAGGATAGGCATTCACTCAGGCTCCGTGCTGGCTGGAGTTGTTGGGGTAAGAATGCCCCGATATTGCCTGTTTGGAAATAATGTCACTCTGGCAAGCAAATTCGAATCGGGAAGCCACCCTCGGCGCATCAACGTCAGCCCAACCACTTACCAGTAAGTATCCTCTCGCCTCCTCCCCTTGTCTTTGGCGCTACCTTGAGCTAATATCCTGTCATTTGTAAGCCCCTATTCTTTTTTTTTTATTCTGTTGTTATCTAAGATAATGTGAGTAGATCTGCCCAGTCTGAAAAGCAGCAATTGTGACACAAAAGTTTTATTTGCACTCTGAGAGAGTTCATGGAAAACATGCCTTGACTGAGGGGTAAATACAGGTCGGTCATTTCCCACAGTCTCTGTGCTTCTGAGGTATACCTGCTTAAAGTGTAGGGGAGCAAATTTAAGGGTCCACATTGCACTAGAAATCCTAGTATTTTCAAATTGTTCCTCAATGTTTATGAAAATTAAAAGAATAAGATAGAGAAGGTCGTTGGTCTTCTTTTTTCTTTTGAATAAATGACTATAAATAAGGATTCTCTCAAATGAAATAGGCACTGGGTACAGAGTAAAACTTCACCCCTATTTATTATAAATGTCTCATCTGACAACTCCACACATTTTTGACAGCTGAATTCATCCTTATTTTGTGCCTGGTAGATGTCATCTCACCCAGTTCCATATGAGCAATGACCACGTCTGTTTGGCTCATTGTTACATACCCAGAACCTACAAAAATGTTCAGCACATCATAAGCCTTCTATAAATATTTGTTGAATTAAAGAGTAAATGCATTAACAAGATGGACTTCTCTGGAATAACAAAACGGTGTGACTGTCTCGCCCCTGTTAGACTTTGTCTTTCTGCTGAGTATTGTGTGCAAGCTCTTTAATTAGTGCATCATTTAGATGACTTAGAAATGATTGTAAAACCATAACGTAGAAATAGAAATTATTGACATTTTTATTAACCTGGCCATAAAAACACCCTCAAGCAGAAAGTCTGAATATAAAGGTAACAAAATTTGATTATAAAAATAAACAATATTCTTACACTTTGAAGTTTTTGATAGCACAACTATATAGAAGGAAGTTAAAATCTTTCAGATGATGTTTTCCAGAGCATATCTGGATTTCCAGGATCCTGAGGAGCAGATGAGAAAGAAGACTGAAGTTACAAATATAAAATAAGAGAAAGTTGCCTAAGAACTACCTGTCATTTTTAGGGTATTTTTATAGGGTTTGCCTTTTTAAAATTCCAATTTCCTTATACAACTCTGGCCATATTATATAGATGATCAGACAATAATTTCCATATTAAGTTGAATTTTAGAAACCTCTCTAAATTGGTGATTCTGACATTGTGCTAGACCATGAATTGAGGAAAAGTTTCTGAAGACCAATTACCTCATCTATATCCTCTTCCCACAGTTATGATTTTTCCCATCATGGTAGTAATATTTACGTTTCATGTCTGTGCAACACAGTGTATATTTACATCTGCTATGGAAACTCAATTTTTAAAAATAATATGTAAAGAATAAATAACTGTGTTAGGAGTTCATACCCTGAGCTTAGTCATCACAGCTATAGCTGGCTTTGTTTACGGGGGACCATTAAAGGAAACCCGACAGCCACACCACGGTCTGTGCATTTGGGTGCTGTCTCTGAGTTTTCATAGTCTTTTTCACATTAATTGAGTTTGTGATTATCTTTAATCAATAGTCCTGAAGGATTGAATCATTTCAAGCATTGCAAGTGTTGGAACATTTTTTTCTGTCTGCTCTCCCCTCCCCCAAAACAAAAGAAAAATGTCTATCTTTGGATAGACACACTGAGGTACCAGGTAGAGACCGTTTCTCTGATTGACACCAGATCATCTAATTCGTACTAATGTTTTATAAACATATTTGTACATTTAGTCTATTCTTAAATAACCCTTTTCTTTTCTCTTTCCCTGTGTTCCTCCCTCCTTTTCTTTCTTCACCAATACTTGTTGAGTACCTACTATATTCCAGGCACTGTGATAGGCACTAATGTTACGACAATGAACCTCATCGATATGAAATATGGTCTCTGGCCTCCTGAGGGAGACCATAGACTAAATGCTAGATGTATCCAAGTAAACAGTTAATTAAATATACTAGTTCTGAGATCAAGAAACCTTCATTAGAGTATTAAAGCTGGAGAAGGAATGGATTAAAATGAGGATGAACAGATGAACTGAAGTCAGACCAGCCAATGTTGGTTAGTCAAGTTAAAGGGTTTCAACCGAACCCTAAGAGCAACCAAGGACATCGAAGAGTTTTAAGCAGAGGAGTGACTTGACCAGATTTGTACTTTAAAAAGATCACTAAGGTTGTAGAAAGAACAGATGGGTTGGGGGAGGGGAGGAGTAGCAAACGAGTAATTGGGAACCGGTAATCTTATCCTTCAGTTTTCGATAGAAGCACAGCTGATTTCTGAGACCCCAGAGTCCCGAGCATTTGCTTTGAACTCCTTTTCCCATGCTAGAGAAGGGTGGTTGGACCAGTGACTCTTAACTTATTCAGTCTGGGGTGCCATGAAAAACGCCTTGGCAAATTAAATATAGGTATATGATTTCAGTGTATCTGGGTTTTCAGATTCTGGATCTTTTTGTGCTTAAGTGCTTTCTATTTGTGTCATCCACCCCAGTCTATACAGGTCCGCTGTGTAATTGTTACGTTCCTCACTGCTCGGGTGATTTATGAACCCACAGGTATAGGGTGTACATTAGGACATTCATACTGAAAGCCAGGATTGACGTCTGAGGTATATTCTATAATAGGAGACAAAATTGCGCTTTCTTAGAGAAAATCAGATTTTGTGAAATAAAACTAAGTTTTAAGCTCATGAGAGCTTGAAATTTAACATTCTTTCCCCCTGAATTAAACCCTGTAAAATGTTCAATTTTGTCTGGTCATCTTGAAATCTTCAGAGGATTATATTGAATTTATTATTAGTAAGACTATATGATTATCATACATTTTGAGAGAGTGAATTATTTGGGTATTATGATAAATTAAAATAATTTCATGAATAATTTATTCCAGATACATCTTGCCTAATATATTTAAGTAGCTGATTAAAAAAAATTTTATAAATATTTTAAGTGCTAAAAATTAAAAAAAATAATACCCTTAATCTCAACACTGGTTTAATAGTTCACTATATTTACTTCAGTTATTGATTAATAAAATAAATTAAACATTTCCTTCAGGACTTTCCTCCCTTTCATTGTGACAAATGCCCTAGTGAATTTGGTGTGTTTCAAAGTCTGGTGTTTTATTTTTTATTTTTTTAAAGATTTTATTTATTTATTTTTAGAGAGAGGGGAAGGGAAGGAGAAAGAGAGGGAGAGAAACATCAATGTGTGGTTGCCTCTCACACGCCCCCAACTCAGGACCTGGCCTGCAACCCAGGCATGTGCCCTGACTGGGAATCGAACCGGCAACCCTTTGGTTTGTACGCCTGTGTTCAATCCACTGAGCTACACCAGCTAGGGACAAAGTCTGGTGTTTTATACATTAACTTTCTCATATATATATACATAAAAAATAGAATTTTATTTTACACATTTTAATCCATGTCAGTGATATGTTACTGTGTGATCCTTTCTCTAACTTTTTAAAATTTCATAGTTTAAGATCTATCCATGCTGAGACATATATCTGTAGCTCAAAATTTTAATTACTATAAAACATATCACTGTATGTCTATACCATATTTTAATTTTACTCACCCATACCTTTATTGATGAACACATAGGGTTTTTTTGGTAATTTTTAATTATTACAAAGTGTGTTCCCATGAACATTACTTACCTGCTATTATATAAGTTAGCTACTTTACATTTCATATGATACAAATAACTGAGCTTCCTATAGATTATTAGAATTGAAATGGTCAGATATTGTTTATCTCAAAATTCATTTGGACCTGAGGAATAGAGATTTTAAAATGAGGGCCAGGACTTTTATACGATGATCTTCGTCTTTCCAGATTTGGTGTGTGAGTAATCCTGCTGCGTGCAGTAATGCACAGGAACTATTTCCTCTTTACCTTGAGCACTTTATTGCTAGTTTAATTTCTGGACAAAAAGAGATCTTTAATGAATTCTGAATTTTTTATGTTTGATGTTTTCATTTCTGTCCAATGAACGTAATATTTACCCATTTTTCTTCCCACTCATCCAAATTTAGAAATAATACACACGTTACGAACAATTGTCTTTTAACGTCAAGCTACTGATCTGTGAAATTGAAATAACTGCCTTTATTATGGACAGTTTCACCAAATTTGGAAATGGCATGAATAATCAAATGATTTGCTGAGTAAATTATTAATTTTAATTCCTTGCCACATAGAAACTAAAAATGTAGGAAGACTCTAATTACTTTGATATGAAGTTTTCCTTATACTTTAAACACTTTTGCTTTTGCACTTTACAGTTGATCTATCCCTGGACTTTTCAGAATGCCTGTTTTTTATTTACTGTGAAAGACCCCTTCTTCTGTTAGAACCAAGTTGCTACCAAGCACTTCCGTCCACGCAGCTCACCCTACAGAGGGTGCCCCACTGAGCAGGGTAGGGTGGTGGTTAAGTACAGAAGCGCTAGAATCAGAGCTCTTAGATTGGAGTCCAGCCTTTAAAACTTGTTGTCTGGAAATTTAATAACTTAATTTCCTTGAGCCCAGTTTTCTCATCTTTAAAATTGGTACCTGTTTCAGAAGTTTATTGGTAGGATTGAATATGATGTGTATAAAGCTCCTAATACTTGAAACACATAGAAACTCGTTTATTGCTTCATCTTGTTTTTCACATGAACAGACTGTCTTATCCTGCACTCGAGCCTCGTATTTAATAAGGTTAGCCATGTTGAGTTATGTGTGATAACTGTTACTACACACCTCATCTGGCAATCCCAAAAGTTTGGGGTTGGTAATTTGGGCAAAGTTTTTATTAGCTAAGGCATCTTACTGATAACTAAGTTATAATTGTGTGATAAAAACTGTTTTCTTGGCAAATCCCCAAATTTAAGTAAGGGCGCAGAATTACATATATGTTAATTAGATTGTCATAAACATTGTGGCTTAAATGACAAATATTTGTTATTTTACAGTTTTGTAGGGTAGAAGTCTGATATGGGTGTCACTGGACTAAAATCGAGGTGTCATCAGGGCTGCACTCTTTCATCTGTCTTCTTGCCTTTTCCGGCTCTCAGTGGCCGCCACAGCCTAGGTTCAGGCTCCCTTCCTTCCATGACAGTGCCAATAGCGTTGCCTCTCTCTGACGCTGCTTCCATTGCCACATCTCTTTCTCTGACTCTTCTTCCTTCCTGTCTACTCTTAGGGACTCTGTGATTGCACTGGGTCCATTGGGCAATCCAAGGTAATTTCCCTCTTTTAAAGTCAGCTGACTGGCATCCTCACTCCATCCTTGCTAACAAGTTCCAGGGATTCTGAAGTAGACTTTTTTTAAGAGAGTAGGATAATATTCTGCCTATGACAGTGGAAAATCTGAGGCCTAAAATCTAGTGGAACTATAGCACCAACCCTACTTATACTTCGCACTTAGCCACTGCCCTATCCTGCTCCATTGTACATCTTGGATATGAGGAACTGTTTATATAGCAGTGGTCAAAAGACAATTTGGTTTAAATAGAAGATGGGCCTATTATTCATAAGCACTCTGAAGAGTCCAGAAATTGATCAACTATGAAGTGAAAAAAATAAACAAGCCTGTGAGTTAAGCATAACTTTTAATGTATATATTATGTAAAAAAAAAAAAACAATCTGGAAAAAAAAGAGCTTTTGCAAAGTGAGTGCTCTGCCTTCTAAAGGATTGTTACTGGAAATAAAGATCTAGGATCCTGAAGAGAAACCTGCTACAGGGCTATCCTAGTCATTTTGTGCTGCTGTTACATAGTACTATAGCCTGGGTGGCTTTCAGACAACAGAAAGACATTTCTAGCAGTTGTGGAGGCTAGAAATCGGGGATCATGGTGCCAGCATGACTGGGTTCTGGTGTGAGCCCTCTTATGACTTGCAGATGGTAGACTTTTCTCTGTATACTCAAAAAAGGGGAAAGAAAGGGAGCAAGCTCTCGAATGACTCCTATAAGGGCACTAATTCTATCCATGAGGGCCCCACCCTCATGACTGCATCTAATTGTAACTTGCACCCAAAGGCCCCACATTTAATACCATATCATATCAAGAGGTAGGGTTTCAACAGATTAATTTTGAGAGGACACAAACATTAAGTCCATAACAAAGACTAAATTATGTTTCTATATTTAAGAAGCGGTAGAATCCTTGGCTTAAGGAGGAGATTTAGGACCAGTCCTGAGAAACAAGGAGTATTTACAAAGATGACTGCAGTCCTCTCACTTTGTAGTCTGCCCTCAGATGGAGCTGTCCATATATAATCTATAAAGAAGCTGGGCATACAAGAAGTTATAATATTTAACTTACAGCTGTCTTTAGACCACAGGCACCAAGCTTAAAACTCTGCAAACACCAGTGTTTGTTCTAGTGTTTTGTATGAGTTTCTATCCTAGGAGTCAGGAGAACTGAATCTCATCTTGGTTCAGATACTAACTTGCTGTGTTTCTCAGCTTGGTCTCTTCATATCTGCAATGAGGAAGACTGAGATGATCTCTAAGATACCTTTTATCTCTAAAATGTCATGATAGTAATAGCAAACACCTGCTGAATTATTCTCTCTAAGCAATTTATCCACATTACCCGATTTAATCTTCACAGCAAGCCTGTGAGTGAAGGACTATTATTGTCTTCACTTTTCAGAGAAGAAACCGAGATTTAGGAAGGTCAGATAGGCCACCTGTAACACAGAGAATTCAAATTCATAGCTGCCGTACTCTAAAGCCTGAGTTCTTACTCATAGACTGCTGCGGATTTCGTCCCGCAAAATCCGTGGTGACTGCAACCAAACGCGTGAATGAATCTCACACAGAGACACGCTTGGAAAAGGAAGTCTGGGGCCACGGACCCTTCCCTTATGGTCTGGGAAAGGCCTCGAGCGTAGTTCAGCTGGGTTTTTATTAGGAAATTCAGGACACATTAGCATTGGATTGGTTATTCATGAACTATGCACAGAACAGGGGTCTTCAACTAGGTTGTAAAGATGTACAGGAAGGGGATAGATAAGTGGGACGTTTATTCAGTAAGGTAAACATTTGAGCAGGAAAGAATTTCAGGCATCCATTAACATAAGCCCCTTGACTCTGGGAGGGAGAGACTCAGCAAGGCAGTAAATTTTTAAGAAGCATGTTTAGCCAGATTCCCATCAGAGAATTCTTTTTCCATGGACATGAATCACGCTGGCCCACTCAGGAGTAGTTTTTTCACACAGAGTCTTGCTCACACGTGTGAATCCCGGGGCCATGTTTCTTCATGCATGTGAAAAGAATCCTGCCACAATAGACAATTAGGTTTTTGGATCCATAAATAATGGTAAGGAAAAATAATTCTGAATATAATTTGCCTTGATGTGAGAGGGTTTCTATGTAAGAGAATGGTGAAGAGAGCAAGCTGGGATCGGAGCAAGGGAGATTCTGTATCCATTTGCTGGATATTTGGTCCTTTTCAAAATCCATGGAGACATTTGGTCCACACCACATCGTTTACCTAACTCCATGTACAATTGCCAGCAAGGCTACTGGAGCAAGAAGCATTATCATTGGCAAACCAGCCACAACACAATTATTGGACTAATAAAACATGATAGTATTTTTTATGTATTAATTCTGTAAACTAGAAGTATCCATAGATGTTATAGATTATTTGAACCCAAGGACGTTTTCTAAGCATGGATGTTTTTGACAGGACCTAATTTCTGCTAATCTCCTTTTCTGTCTCTGCACATATAAATATGGCCAGGTTGCACTTTGGCTATCCTGGAGTGCTTTCCTCCTCAGTGTGGCTTCCTAAAAATATTTACGTGGTGTCTTCATATTTCTAACATATCAGTATCTCTACCTATGGATCTAAGCATGAGTGTCTACGACAAAGCTATGGCAAATAGAGGCTTCCAAGGTAAAGAGAAAACTGTCTTGTTTCTTTGAGACTACACCATTTTGTGTGTAGTGCAAATAATATAAGTCACTGGGAACACAGGCTCGCTATTCAGAATTTTACTTTATAGGCAATTTGGAGGAAAGCATGTTTCTAGTATATTGAGATATGCATGGAATAATTAAAGAAACAGGAAGTCACTTGGGTATATTCTTCTTTGCACATAAAAGTTAGTTATTAACACTAGCTAAAAATACCGGCTCGAAAATCTGTTTATATTCCTTTATCAATATAATTATTATACATCACTGAGATACCATATTGTAAATAGTCACTCTCTTTCCTGTAGGTACTTAATGTGAAAAAAGACATCCAACAAACTTCAGGAAATTTCTAACTAGTAGTTTACCTCTAGCTTCATGTTTTTTAAGAAATCAAAATGCTCATATGCACTAATGTTTTCATATTTAAAGAAAATAAAAAGCATTTGGGCAGATGAAAAGACTTCAATTGGTGTTTTAAATGAATTATCTTATGCATTATAGAAGCACCAAAATAGTAAACACGATATTTTACAAAAGAAAAATAGTAAGTGAAGACGAATGACACAAATTTTCCCAAAAGGAAAACTTGAGCTGTGTCTCAAGAATTATATTTCTGTTTTTCCAATTACAGACAACAACATTAATATCACACTTTTAAATATGCCAATATAAGTCACGTCTAGCAAAATTGAATACATATTTTACTCATGTAGAAATTTTTATTCTGCTCTTTCTTCTGTTGTCTCCTGCTGTATCAAATAGCATTTTTTTCCACAGAAAATATAATTCTAAACATTGGAAATCATAAGCCTTCCTAATTTTAAAACATAAATCTGGCCTAGTTTTTTAACATTTAGAATATCCCACCTCAGTCATTCTGTGTAATCATTTTTTTTGTTATTTCATAGATATGAAATGAAACAGTGCGTCTGACAATTTTGACGTTGTTTTCTTTATGGTTTGGCTGATTATTTGGCATAGGCTTGGTCGATATAATTGGGCTAAGATTGAATGTAGGAGTATTGCCAGTTCTGTATTAGGATACATTCCTTATGATGTATGAAGAGTGTTTCTTTTAGTAATGCTAAAAAGTTAACTACCTAGTTTAGGTTTCAGAATTCAAAAGTACAGATCTGATTCATGCCAATAGTTCTTACATGAGGACATTATTAATTCCATACACAAAAAGGAATTTTTATGAAGTATAAATAATAGCTATTTTATTGGCCATAAATAATATGTTTATAAATAATGCCAAGTTCAAGTAAATCCTCCACATTATCTAAATTACTGTGAAGTGAAAATTATTTACTAAAATAATTGAGCATAGTCTAAACCAACCCATATTTCCCTTTTTCTCTTTTCCTTAAAAATCCTCCATTTTCAGGTAACTTGAAGGTCAACGTTTACTTTGCAATTAATAAACAATAAAGAACACTTTCTGATTTTTTTAGGTGTTTACATTTCAGCTAAAAGGCTAAATAGAAAAGTAACTTTTAGACATTTCTTCGCTATGGAACCAATTCAAGTAAAATCTGATTTGGAAATTCAAGGTAGAACACAGACAAAAGAGTCTGGCTGAGGTGTTGGCTATTGTATAGTGTTTAAGTAAGTCTTAGAGTTAGCGTGTTTATGAGTTTGCTGACACATTTGTGTGTGTGTACTCACACATGTGCTCTTGAGGAAAGAAGTTTTTTCTAGTGCTCCTACTAGATTTCCAAAGTGGCCATAATTCAGAGCTCATTAAGAACTCCTATTGGCTGATTAAACAAACGACCAGTACGAGATACCGGGAGACTGTAGCTCACATTACCTCTGCCCCTAATTAGTTTATGACCCTAGGCAAATGACATGAACAGTTTCCTCCTGTTTCCTTCTGAGTTAGAAAAAGCAATTTGGTCTAGATTATATACAAATTTTACACTAAATCCTGGAACAGAAAAAGGACATCAATGGAAAAGCCATGAAATCTGAATAAAACCTGTAATTTAGTTAATAATAGTATGCTTTTATTAATTTCTTAGTTTTGACAAATGTACCAGGGTTATATAGAATGTTACTATTAGGAAAAACCAAGTTAAGAATTTAGGGGAACTGAGCTGAACATAATGCTTCTGTAAATCTGAAATGATTTTAAAATAAAATGTTTATTTAAAAGATTACTGTTTTAACATCTAGTGAAACCATTTATTTTCAGCTTAGATGATAGTGGATCTTATGTGCTATTGGAGACCCATTAAATGTTTTTAAGCCTGGAAACAACACGGTGACAGGAAAACACTGGGAGGCGATGTACCCCGGGGAACAGGATAAGGAGAGCTCGAAGATATGTGACTACTAAGGACAGACATTGTTATTGCAGCCCTGAGGTATGGTCGTAACCTGGAGCTATGGCAGTGGAAGTAAAAGAAAACATATAAATGATGGCGCCTTTAAGGAAATAATTACAGGCCTGACTGGGCAAAGACACGCAGCCGTTCCAAGTATTGTGTGCTCACCCGTGAGCCTTGAAACTGGAAAGCCATTTTCACTGTTACTCATTTTTAAAAATCGTAATCCAGATGAATTTACCTTTTTCTTTTAAAAATACTTACTTTTGGGTTATATGTAATCAGACTTCTAAATCATTTTCTCTTTCTCTCTTTGTCTTATCTATGCACATTGTTTTTAAAAGGAATTGGCAAAAGTTTATATTATAATGATATAAATTATATGATTTGTATAACTATATATAGTGACAATATATCATATATTGTGTTAGATGGTTTCATATTGTATTCTTATATTAACTAATGGGTATGTTGCAGTTTCCCTCACAAAAAAGGAGTCTACCTTCCAGAAAAAAAAAGATCATGAATTGTATCATGAGGAAGCAATATCTAATTATTTTACTATAGAGTATGTTTAGAGAAGTCTTTTAACTAGAGAATTGAAAGTGGTCTCAACTGGGATTTAATATATTTTTTAATTAAAATTTTAAATTACAGTTGACATTCGATATTATATTAGTTTCAGGTGTGCAGTATAGTGGTTAGACACTTATTTAACTTACTGAGTGACTCCCCCTGATAGGGATTTAATCCTTTGTCAATCAGTTCCTCTCACTGTGCACTAGGGGAGATTTCTGTTTTAAATGCTATGCTAAAGAATCATTGTCATGGCCCTGATGAAAGATTCCCATGCATTAGTCCCTCGCTACTGAATCAAAATTGCTCTATAATGAACTTTTATGATATTGACCAACAGAGCAGTGTTTTTCTCTGGAGATTTTCCTTGAGAGTTTTCTAGATTTGCAAGTCTAAAACTAATGTTTGTTCGTGTAGCTTTATATAACTCTGTGTAATTGAGTAGTATATAATGTTTGAAATAAATTACATCAAAATGTTTCTTCTCCACAAAGAAAATGAGAGAAGCAAAGGATTTAAGTGACTGTATCAGTGCCATTAGGTGATTTTCTCCTATGGCACCTGTATGGGATGGGAGGGGGACCCTAAAATGCAAAAGATCAAATTTATGGAGTTTACCCGCCAGACCTCTGCATCTGTCTGATCCCTGTTTACTACCTCATTATACTTGCCCTCCACAAAAATTAGTCTTTCTGAGAAACATCACATAGGGGAATTTGCAAGGAATGTATGCTCTAAGACATTGTTCAACAAGAACTATAGCAAGAGGCTTAACCCTGGCTGGTGTAGCTCAGTGGATTGAGCGTGGACTGTGAACCAAAGGGTCGCCGGTTCGATTCCCAGTCAGGGCACACACCTGTATTGCAGGCCAGGTGCCCAGTGGGGGCCATGTGAGAGGCAACCACACATTAATGTTTCTCTCTCTCTCTTTTTCCCTCCCTTCCCTTCTGTCTAAAAATAAATAAATAAAATCTTTTAAAAAAACCAAAAAACTATAGCAAGTGGTTTAAAAGAAAAGGAAAAATTTTTCTTGAAGAAAATGGTAAAAGCTTGCCTTTTGTTTTCTAGCCCCTAAATATTTCCCTCTGGCTGATTTGCCTTCTTCGTCACTGAAGTCATCACAACTCTGTGTGTTCTCCGTACTATACATCTAGGCTAATTCTAAGTACAGAACACACATTTCTGAAAACTGATTCTGGTTCTAATTTTACTTATAATGAAATCAATGAAGGATTTTCCATATCTAAAAATAAATGTGGGAGTGGGGGTGGGTAGGGAAGGGGAGAGTAATGGGGGTAAAATGGGGACAACTGTAATTGAACAACAATTAAAAAAACAGATGTAAAAAAATTAAAATAAAATAAAAATAAGTGTGCATATTTTCTTTTCACTCTGTCCTCTGTCTTTTCTACAGAAAGATCAGCACGATGATGAACTTGTTTTAAGAAAGAATGTTGATTAGAATAGTGAAAAAATGTAAGGCATTATTTAATTTACCACCACTGATTATAATTATCTTTTCTAATACTTCATTTGTCACCTCTTTTTTAAGCTCTGTCTGTTGACATGTAAAAATTTTGAGTGAGTGTTTTGAATTTTAAATCAATTTGGTATTTAGTATGTTAAATGGAGTTTTGGGGCTGTTAAAAGTCAAAATTAATAATATCCACATAAACCAATGGTGTGGACTCATTTTAAGCTGTTCAGCATTCTGCAGTTCGAGAATTTAAGAGGCATTAATTTTGACGCTCGAATAGGAATTGCGTGGCAGAGCATGTAGTCGGTCCGTGGTGAGCACCAGACGTGCAGACTATGGCATCCAGAGTCGGCCTGCTTCGCCGTTGAGAGTGAACTCAGGGCAGCTGCAGAAAGAAGCGAGCTAGGGGGTCATAGTAGTCTGAGGCTCTTTGCCTTAAAATTTTCAGGATAGATATATGAAAAGGATTCCTTTTTGAAAACTCATGTATTACCTGAATTTTAGAACCCACAAAATGACAGTCTTATAAAATTGCCACCAAATCTGCAGCTTAAAATATCTGTAAACTTAAAATACATAAAGTTTTGGTGAGATCCTTCTTCTCTTTTATTTCATAGTGAGCTAGATTCTTACTTTCTTTGTTTGGACAGGAGTGTTATTTCCAGAGAATAGATCTCTGAATTTCAAGGGATTTTATGTTGCCTACTTAACTCAGTAACTGTGGTTGCATCGGCCTTGCCTCAAGCTGCATCAGGTGCTGGTGCAGTGATGCACAAAGCAGAACGACAGCAGAATTCCTTCCTTTCTGCACTTGAGTAAGAAGAAGGAAGTGAATAGAAAAATTCAAGAAACTACAGAACACTTAGAAAACACAAAAATCTTCATCTTTTAAAGTTTTTCAGAACTGTCATCCTTCTGTAACGCTGACATAGCATTTAATGTTATAGATTCTAAATGCATTCCTGGGCAAAAAGGTATTCAGATAAATAATTAGCAACAGCAAGAACTTCTGATTTAACTCAGGAGATTGAACACTTGAGTTTCTCATTAATCTCCTCTGAAATGGTAGTAAAATGATAGTAAAGAAATAAAAGAAATGTAGCCCTCTTCCAGTATGTAATACAAAGAATAGGGGAAAAGAAAACAATGGAAGAGAGCAACATGAAAAGTATATACATGAGTGGTATTTGCTTAGTACAGAAGAAAAACTAAAGTCTTGGGTACTACAGAAAAAGGTACAGATAAGCAGCAATCTAAAAAGCAGCAGAGGGATGGAGGGAGGGAACAAGAGAGAGACTAATTAGAGGATTAATCTACAAGGTCCAAAATATGACAGAAAATTTCCAGAAAATCTACAGGAAGTAGAGACCACTCCAGGTATTTCAAGCAGAAAGAAATTTAGTGAAGGAATGATGTGTTTGTATAATCAATGGAAAGGATAAACAGGTTCTAAGCTGGATATCTGGAAATGATGCATCCAAAATATAAACTGACCAGTTAGGCAAGCTACCACTTCTGAGGCCACCACTGAGTTGTAGTGGTCTAGGTCTGGATCCCTGGCCACAGCCATACCAACCTTTTAAACACCAGAAAGCTGGACAGTGAATACCTAAATATATATTCCAGTGATTAGGAAGGTAGGTGAAAACCCCACCAATACTGGACCATTCTCTACACATTCATGACGCTAGAAATTGGATCCTTGTTCTGCAAAATTCTAATCTTGCTAACCAGTGTTAATAGTCACTTGCTAAAGGAAAATGGAATCAACTTCCCTTCTGCCAGTCAAATACTGGGCAAATGAATCTAATTGTAGGAATCTAATCATCACTCAGAACCTCAGTTCAAGGGAAATTGGAAATGTTTCCAGCTGGGTAGCCGTGTGTTTATCTAAACACTCTATATCGTGGGTGTCAAACTCATTTTCACTGGGGGCCACATCAGCCTTGCAGTTGCCTTCAAAGGGCCGAATGTAATTTTAGGACTGTATAAATGTAACAACTCCTTAACAGTTAAGGGAAAGCTCGGTGCTGCTGCTGGGTAGAAACAAGGTGCTGGGCCAGACAAAACAAGGTGAGGGACTGGATTCAGCTGGTGGGCCTTGTGTTTGCTGCCTGTGCTCTGTATTGAATCAAGGACACTCTACACTCAGGTCGGCTAATAAAGGGGATTTAGTGAGAGTCTACACACTGAACATTGACATTCACAGCCCCTTTCCTCCATCCCCCTTTCAGAAAGCCAGAAGCTGGGGGTGGCCTCACAGTCACAAGCAGAACATTGCTACTTGGGCAAATTAGACCAAGGGACACGCACTAAGTATGCAGATATTTAGGAGCCCAAATGAAATGGTCAGGGGAAAGCCACAATTCCACAAAATCTTACCACACAAGAAGCTTCCAATCCCATTTTAATGCCTCACACTTAAACAAAAAGAGACTCGCAGGTATATTAGTCATTTGGTGAATGCCTTTGGCATGAAAGACCGAAAGAAACAACCAAACAATATTACCCCCCACCCTCGCTTCCCAAACACCAACAAGAATTGGTCATTAGTGAGAACAGGACAACGGCGACACTCAACAGCCCAGTGAGTGAGGGAGCAGCCTCGTTTCTGCAGTGGTGAGGGGGCAGATCCACAAACTCCATGGTTTCCATCTTCCCCGCATGCCTGGGGGACAGTCATCGGTTCAAGGCAGTAGTGACTTTTCATCTTGAAAATCAATGTGTAGAAAAAACTGTTGAGAGGAGGAAGGGTGACAGGCAGGTAAACTAGGATTTGTGTGGCTTCCAAATACTTACTTAATCTGTTGCTCATACTCCTAGGTTGTATGTCAACCAACTGGGGATTAATTATGTAGAAGGTGAGCTTCCGTATCAGCCCTGAGTTGCTGAAGAAATAGATTGTTAGGCAGAGCTTTAAAGCCAGTCCAGGGGCTTGGACTCAGTAAAGCATTTCGGAGGGGATCAGAGGGTCCTGGGGTATTTGGTGTCTAAATCCCTAATCCTTGCATATGTATTTGATCATTTATTCAGCACCATGACTCAGATCACCACCAGGCAACTGTGTGAACACCTCCCCTGACCTCCTGCACAAACCCGCCAGTCACTCGTTCCGCTTGTGCCCTCAGCAGGAATCTGGGTATTGCACTTTGAAGTTCGCATATACAAGTAAAGAGGCTCCTAAATCCTGGATTTCACAGGAGTTTGGACCCATTTATCCTTACATGTTCTCATTTTTATTATTGAAAGGTAAAATTGTATTTAGTTTATTGATACCAAAATGTTTATTTGGAAAAAATATAACCGTATAAAAACTGTATTGTCTCTGTGATTTTTTAGTGTGGTATATCTGAGATGTATTTAAATAGTCAAAAGATTGATTCATTAGCCCTGGCTGGTGTGGCTCGGTGGAGTGAGTGCTGTCCTGTGAACCAAAGGTCACCGATTCGATTCCTAGTCAGGGCACATTCCTGGGTTGCAGGCCAGGTCCCCGGTGGTGGGTGCACAAGAGGCAACCACACACTGATGTTTCTCTCACATCTCTTTCTCTCTCCATTCCCCTCTCTCTAAAAATAAGTAAATAAAACCTAAAAAAGAAAAAGATTGATTCATTATAAAGAGTTTTCTCCCAGCCAAAGTGCAGTGAATTATTTAAAACTCCTGGTATCCAAAGCAGCTTATGTACCTTCTTTCAGTCATTTACAAGTACTTTCATAGATGTAACTCCAATTTATTTTTCAGTGTTAGAATATCTCAATTATAGTAAACTTTCAAAAACTTGGTGAAACAAACCATGAAAGAGAGAAAGTAGAGTGCTTAAAATTGAAAGAGAGGAATGAAGCTCTCTCCTAATTGTTGATTATGGGTCTGTAAGGAAACTTGTTGGAAAGATTGAGCTTATGGTCCATTTTGTCATCAGTGGAAGTGAACTTTATTGCTCTGGTTCTTGTCTTTTGTACTAAGATCCACGGCCAACATTTCTGCCTTTTTCCTACAGAATTTCCTCCTTTGGATTGTATCATGTGTGATACCATACATCGTCTCATATTGCTAATTTGTTTCTATCAGTATTTCTTGTCTTTAACACTTTATATTAATATAGCGTATATATTTAAATATTATTAATGGTACATATTTATATTAATATGAAATATATATTAATTCATTCTGGTCATCTCCACTTTCCTCCTTTCAGAGTACAATTTTAGCATGCAACAGGCACTCAACAAATGTCGACTGATTGGTATTACTGATTGACACCCACATGTTGCATACTGATGACTGTTCTATTTGAGCTAAACAAAATTATTGTGGAATTCATTGATAAATTAAAGTATTATTTGAGGAATCCAAAGATATATCTGAAGTGACTGTTACATAGTATAGGTGAAGAAAATCAACATCTACTAAAACAAAAAGAAAGTACCCAGTGCTGATGATTTCCATACTGATTGTCATTAACTCCCCATCTATACTGCAGTGCAGTTTTGTGGCAGAAAGCTGTCTTAGTGTAGTCTTATTATTTCCCGTAGGGCTCAGTTTGGCTAGGAATGAATGGATCTAGATTCCATTTCCAGTGTGACCACTGTCTTGCTACTTCCATGAGCAAATCACTGTAATTCACTGTGGACTCACTTTCACCCCCCATATGTTTGTCAGAGAAAGGGCATGTTTGGCTTTTGCATAGGGTTATGTTGTATGGATATAATGAGATAAGGCATTTGAAAGAATGTTGAAATGTTAGAATGAACCTTGCTTTTTTATATCCCAAGTTCATATTATCATTATATAATATTTTTAAAGGAATGGTGAAACAGAACTGTTTTTAAAAATTATTTACAAATCAAAAACACTATTGTGGGGCTTCCAGTCAAGATGGAGGCATAGGTAGACACGCTTTGCTTCATCGCACAACTGTAATAAGGAACACAACTAACTTCAAAATGAAAAACACCAAGAACTGCCAGATCACCCATACAAACACCCAAAGCTGTATGGATATCTGAAAACCAAGGGTTTAAAGAAGCTATATCCATCCAGATGGGTAGGAGGGGCAGAGACTGAGAGTTGGGGCGGAGAAGATGCCGTGTGGTGCTGGCAAGCCAGGGGTGGTGAGGCAGCAGTGGCTAGCAGAATGGGCGGTCCCACATTCATGTATGGTGGATAAAAATCAGGGGGATACTTTGTAAGCCAGCCATCCCAGCCCTAGGCCAGACCATGCAGCCCAGGATTCCAGTGCTGAGAAAAAGAAAGCCTTATAACTTCTGGCTGAAAACCCAGTGGGGGTTGGGGTGGCAGAAGAAACTGCCAGTTTCTCAGAAGAACATGGACCATGCATGAACCCACCCAACCCTGGGAATCACAACCAAGGCATCAGCTAGGGGAGCACCAGTCGCATATGGGAAGCAGGTGAAGTGACTGGAACAGGGGCAAGTGCCAGACAAGCCCTAGAGGTCACCACAGCAGTGGCATTGTTCCCTCTTTGACCTCTTCCCCACATGCCACAAAGTAGGGAAGTAGATTGCCCAACCCTGGCAATTTTTAAAGCTCTGCCCCATACATCCTAACAGGTGCACTAGGACAGGAAATCAAAGCATCTCTACTTAGTATGCAGGCACAAGGAGGCTGCCAAAATGAGGATACAAAGAATTATGGCCCAACTGAAGGAATGGAACAAAACCCCATAAAAAGAACTGTGCAATGCAGAGAAAGCTAACCTATCAGATGCAGAGTTCAAAACACTGGTGGTCAGAATGCTCAAATATCTCATTGAATATGGAAAAAGTATAAGGGAAGAAATGAAGGCTATACTAAGGGAAATAAAGAAAAATCCACAGGAAACCAACAGTGAAGGAAAGGAAGCCAGGATTCCAATCAACAATTTGGGCCATAAGGAAGAAATAAACATTCAACCAGAACAAAATGAAGAAACAAGAATTAAAAAAAAAAAAGAGTTTAAGAAGACTCTGGGACATCTCCAAAAAGGCCAACATATGAATCATAGGGATGCCAGAAGGAGAAGAGGAAAAGCAAGAAATTGAAAGGTTATTTGTAAATATGAAAGAGAACTTACCTAACTTGGCAAAGGAAATAGATATGCAAGTCCAGGAAGCACAGAGAGTCCCAAACAAGTTGGACCCAAAGAGGTCCACACCAAGACACATCATAGTTAAAATGTCAAAGTTTAAAGATAAAGAGAGAATCTTAAAAGCAGCGAGAGAAAAACAGAGAGTTACTTACAAAGGAGTTCCCATAAGACTATCAGCTGATTTCTCAAAAGAAACTTTGTAGGCAAGAAGTACACAAAGTGATGAAAAGCAAGGATGCACAACCAAGATTCCTCTATCCAGCCAAGCTATCATTTAGAATTGAAGGATCGATAAAGTGCTTCCCAGGCAAGGTAAAGCTAAAAGAGTTCCTCATCACTAAGCTATTGTTATATGAAATGTTAAAGGTTCTCATTTAAGAAAAAGAAGAAAGTCAACACTATGAACATTAAAAAGACAACAAACTCACAACGATCAACAACCGAATCTGAAAAACAGAAACAAACCAAGCAAACAACTAGAAAAGGAATAGAATTATAGATATGGAGATGATTTGGAGGGTTATCAGCTGGGAAGAGGGAGAGTGGTGGAAAAGGCATAGGGATTTAGAAACATAATTGGGTAGATACGAAATAGACAGGGGGATGTTAAGAACAGCATAGATGATGGAGAAGCCAAAGAACTTATATGCATGACCCATGGACATGAACTAAGAGTGTGGGGCATCACTGGAGGGAAGGTAGGTACCGGGTAGAGGGGGATGAAGGGGGAAAAATTGGGACAACCTTAATAGCATAATCAATAAAATATACTTAAAAATTAAAACGAAAAAAGAATAAAGTAATAAAAATACTATCGTGCAACTCTGGTTCATAAAAGTAAATATGGATTGCTCATATTATAAAAACTCTTAGTACTACCAACTGTTATTTTCAGAGAATATTTTTATCCATTAAGAATGTTGAGAAGCAATGATTCATTTTTTTCCTTAGTGTATAAATTATTATCATTGCTTGTGCAATGATCTTACATTTTCACACAGTTTTTGTTCTTCTCATTGCATTCGCTCTGTCACCAGGGGTCCTTTCCCCAGCCCCTCTCTCACATTTCATAACTTGTTAGCGTCAACTTGTCTTACAAGGGTGAGATGAGAAGGCGGTCCATGTGGCTCCACGGTGCCTTCCAAGTAAAGTCTAAACTTTTATTTAGGATTTCAAAGCTTTGTCTTAACCTACTACTGTGGCCTGAACTCTCTGACCTTATTCTGTGGTGTTATCAGATATTGGAAACGTGTTGATCCTGATCATAATTTTCTTGTTTCTAAACCTTTGATTCTGTTGTACTCCACATTCACTTTTTGGAAAATCTTTGCACATGTAGGTGGTATCTCTCCCGTGAAGGCTTCGTGATCCTCCTATTGTGGGTGTTTTCCCTTCTATAGACTTGAGCGCCATTTGTATCCACTTTTCTTGTGGTATTTGGCCCATTCTGTTTTATACTACTTTTACATTACTGCGCTGTGGTTTGTTTAGTCAGTAATTATTTTCTGCTTATTTTGTCCACTGTTTTTATTTCTGTTGATATAACTTTGAGTTTCTCTGGTTCAGTTCTGTTTGTTGTCATACTCGTGTCTAGAAGATTTTTCTTGGGCAATAAGAAGCAGCCCAAGAGTTGGATCAAATTGAATTGCTGGGCCACATTCTTAGGCACAAGTATCAGTCTGAACCTGTCATAGGACTGGGACAGAGTAAGACCAGTCTTCATGTACTAAAAGGGTCTTTAAGTGTGGCTGGAGGGGAAGAATGCAGCTGCTTGACAAATAATGCTGGTGAGTTTAGAAAAACGTGTATTGCCAGAAGCCAGTAGCCTGCATCAGAGACGCTTGAAGTCATGAATGTTCTACGAAGCTAAACCTTGGTTTGCATGTCAGATGCAAGGATACACATTTAAAGCTTATCAAGAGTTTACAAAACATGAAAGGGGTGGTCTGAAACCTGGGCAAGTTTTCAAAACATAAATTAAAAATCCTTTATGTTTGAATAAAAACTTGTATTATTCAAGTTTCCTTAGCCTCTTTTTAGGGAAAAATTAAGTTTAAACAAATATTTTCAAGTAATGCTATTTAGAAAGAAATCAAGCTTGAACAAATGTTTTCAAGTAGTACTAGGAACAGCTTGTTGTCATTGTTATTATTATTATTATTATTGCATGAGGGGATCTCTCCTGAGAAATAACATTTCCTAGTAGTTGGAATTCTGTGAAGGCCACATCTATGCAAAGAAATAGGGGCATTAGCATGAGTGCAATCATTGACTGGGTTCCTGAGTCTTGAACATTTTTTGTCCACTTATTGACATTTCCCCTGCTTATTTGATTCACATTATCAATATTTTCCTCTTAGATTATTAAAATGGGAAGAAAGTTTCACATTCATTCCTCGGTCCCGTGAAGAGCTTCCAGACAACTTTCCAAAGGAAATCCCTGGCATCTGCTATTTCCTGGAGGTAAGGACTGGCCCTAGACCACCGAAGCCCTCTCTTTCGTCGTCGAGGATCAGGAAGGTTTCCTACAACATTGGCACCATGTTCCTCCGGGAGACGAGCCTCTGAGACCCGCTGCAGGTCAAGGACTCCTCCACAAGCACAAGCCCAGATCACGGGTCCCGACAGGAGAGCAGAAAGAGATCCTCTTTCACTGCTTTGTTGAGAACAAACAGCGGAATTTGTGTTATGTCAGGCAATAATCCTAGAAAACGGTGGGTGATGACTGTCAGTTAAGAAACTGGAGGGTGGGGGGAGGAATCAGGTGTGTCCATCCATCTGAGTGGGTTTGGTCATATATGTATTTTAATAACAAGTATGGGCCCTCATTCCAAACTAACCAATAAATAGACTTCATGTTTTTGTGTTTGTCACACACACAGGTATCTTCCCCTATACATTTGTATCACTTTTAAGAGCCAGTTTTGATTATATATTCCTACATTTAGTGAGATGGTATGTGAAGAATATTTTCTAATTTTGTTTTTCTGAACAGACATTTCATACGTATATCATGGCAGTGTGGTAAACTTCCCAGCAGGAAGAACTGTAACTCAGCAAAATATTTTAGGAATATTACCTATTTTTCTACATATCTCTTCTAGATAATTACATTTCACATAACATTTTCAGAGTCTGCCACTGTATAGTTGGTACATTATGTACTCTAACCTACTAATTGAATATAGTTTTAGTCATTAGTACTTAGATTGAGAATACACACAACCAAGGATTTCAGATGATGAGAAGGCATTGTGTGTCTGCTTAGAAAATAAATCTTTTAGATTCGATTCTTGTAGCATGGGACCCAGAGGAAATGGAATTTCCTGATAGCAGATACATCTGTAACCAAGATTAAAGAAAGGTCTTTTTGCCATCTTCTAGCAAATATCAGTCAAAATAAAATACTCTCTACACTGGACACATTTCCCCTTAGCACTTACAAATACAGGTAGTTATTGTAATGTACTAAACTGCGTTCTCCTAAAGAGTAGCCTACTAAATGACATGTCCGTGCTTCCCCGTGCCCTTCACTGTGGAGGACTCCTAAGGTCACTCTTGGGAGCAAATTCCTGGATACTGGCATTAGAGAGAAAGGTGCAGGACATTTTGCCAATAATGTTGTTTCTTCTTGCATAATAAAAAAGCAAGGAAATAAACCCTGTATTTTATGGCTTTCAGATTAAAAAAAACTGTTTTCTTCAGTTTGATTGATTTGGCTTTTAAATTCAGTGTATCACCTTCAGAACACTGAAGTGAGTCTAACCTTTAGACTTAGTAATCACCATAGTTACAGATAGGCTTCCATTGCATGTTCTGCTAAAACGAAGACCGGTTCCCAATAATTAGCACTGCATGAAAATATTATTACAGATACACCCTGAAATTTGGAGCACAGTGTGTCCAGGGATTTGCTATTTTGGATCAGATGTAAAACCTAAGTTTCTATTGAGGCTAATGAGCAGGAAACATTTGTTTCCTTAAAATCTTAGGGTAGCCATTTTCTTACTATATTAGGTATATTCATTAGTAGCTTATGTCTACTGAATACAATGTGTTTCTTCTTCTGGTCAGAGATTTTGGCTGCATTGTGATTTGGTTATGATATAACTCAGCTAAGGAGCATATTAGCTACTGTCAAGGTCATCGTGAGGCTCAATTAGTGTTTTTAAGTTCTCTAAGTGTGTAACTAGAAAACATTGACAGGCATGCAAAGTATTTGTTACAATGGTCGTCTCTTTTGTAATTGTTGAACTCCTTCTGGTCCTGGGGTTTATGAGGACACTGGGTAACACTCTTCATGCGGGACGGGACCTAGACCCAGAGCTCTCTGATCCTTGCCTGTCTGTCTCTCTTCCCTGAGTCTAGGTCTCTGTTTTTAACCACATGGGGTAAGATGGCCAGGGTGTTTATGAGAGGCTGTGTAGGCTGAGGACAAGGTGCTCTCATGGGACTAGTCACTCACAGAAGAACTCTTCAGGGCACTGGGAGATCAACGCACTTCCTTCACTGGGGACAGGGGCGAGCTGTACAGTCCCCGTGCCAAGAATAGGAACCCCCTGAGCTGTGTTGGTGGGCTCCTTACAGCGCAGGAGCATGGGAAAGAACCCAGCTCACTGAAGTCACTTATGCTTATTCTGCACAGTAACTAAGAGTTTATTATGATATGGTGAATCAATAAATGTTTTGGCAGTAAACAATGTATTATGTAACCATAAGGCTGAAAGGGACTTCCAGGAATCATCCGATCTATTTCTCTGCTGCTTGTAAAGATTTCTTTACGCGACTATTCTAAACATATAGTTATTCTCTCTATACTTATGATCACCTATGGGAAGCATATTCTAAAAGCATCACTGGAAATCCACTTTATTATCTGGCATGGTAATAGGGCCCAAAACAAGAATTGTATATGCACTCAGTTTGTCAGAAGAATAACAAACTCTTTCTTAGTTTATATTATTTTACTTAGAGAAGAAGTAACATTGACATTGTCACAAATGTCACAGTGAAGAATATGCCAGAGACCTATTAAATATCACAGACATGATGTAAGCTACATTTTTCATGCAATATAATCTACATATATCTTTAAAGCTATAGCCTGAGACAATGGTTCAATCTGTTAGCATTTTGCCAATTCAGTACAATTGATCATTACAGTTACACTGTTACTATATGTTTGCAAGGTACAGTTTAAAATGGCTGTTAACTCTAGTTGTAGTCATAAAATTTAGAAGCTGTGAAAAAGCATCATATTTTTGTCCTCCATATTTCCATTAGCAATTTTGGCTGTCACAAGGGGTGGTAGTTGCTGTTTCATCTGACTAATATGCATACAGTCTTCTCACCTACAAACCAGTACACCCATCATTCATTTTAGCCTGGCAGATTAAAAGGAATTTAAATGGATGCCGCATTGAAACCAAGTGGTATTAAATTGGGGAAACAGCTTTAACCCACTCTACAAGGGATACTTTAAATATAACTTGGCACCTCTAGCTCCTGTTTTAGTCTTCTTTCAAGCGACAAATTGGAAGAAGTCACTTTATGACTAGCCGTCAGGACCACAGCTTTTCATTGGCATCAGCATCATTGTGATGGAGACGAGGTCATCACTTGGAAATAAGTCAGTTATCTAACAAAGTCAGAACCCCCCATATGTACCCAAAACATACTGCACAGTACATGCTTTGTGAACTTTAATGGTAGTATCAGCCGTAATTAAAAAATAATACTTGATGCCTAGAGAAACGCTGTGTAGTGTGGTGTGGAGAGGGTCCAAATGTTTAAAATCTGTCCTGATATTAATCTCTTCTCTTATATTCTAAATTATTTGGGGTTTTGTTTTCAACCCTGACTCCATGGCTGTCCAGTGAGTGATGACCTGCTGAGACAGACGCTGATGGCTGTGCCTCGAGAGAGGTCCGCGGGTCCGGCACTTCAGTGTGACCTCTCACATTCTCCCTGTTGTTCTGCTTGTCCGGTGACAGTGGTATCGAGACCGTAGTGTTTTGTTGTGAAAATACAAAACTCTGTGCCTCTCCTAGAAAAACAGAGCAAGACAGGACAACAACCTAAAGTACTAATTTACAAGTGCAGCAAAGCTTTTAATTTTACAAATTCCTCCAAAGAGTTTCAGCAATAAAGCAAAATTAAATCGATACATACAAAAGGCAAAGCCACAGAGAAATCAGAAAACCAGCAGGCTCTGTTTTTTGCACAGAATCATATTGCTACCGATTCAAATAGTGTCTTTGTGGTTGTGAGGTATAAAGAGGGAGCACGAGATGATGAGCATCATTACATATATTTCGTGACGGCTCTCTGGGTTCCTGATTGTTGAGGGCAGGTGTGGATCATCAGGGCAGAGAGTAAAGCTGCTGCAGTGGGTATCTTGTCATGCGTTGTGAGCACTGCCTAGCCCCGTGCCCAGACCCTCTCTCACTCCGTGCTGCCACGGAAACCATGCTGCCCACTCAAGCCTGGCCCCATGACACACCGTCCTTGGTGCCTCTGAACCTCACATGGGCGCAGAGAGAGTTTCTGAGGCCTGTTTCACGCTAATAGGAAGATTCATACAACTTCAGGCCCAAGTAACAGTGCACTTCTGAAGTGAGATAACCATCCCAGTTGTGCTGGGGCCCTGTTGCCATCAAAGCTCCTCTCTCTGCTTTTTCTTCAAAATACAATCTGACTCCGAGCAGCTGATATAACTTCATTGACTATTCCTTTGAATGAATTATATATGACTTTACATAGGCTATGGGTGGCACCAGATGCTGTTCAGCCAACCATACCTATCCTCTAGAGACCAACAACCAAGTCCCATATTATAACCTGGGTACTTTTATGATGAGATTACAGATCTTAAACTACAAAATTTGTCATTTCAGAGACTTCTATGAACATATGTTATGAAATACAGCCTGAAAACCATGATGCATGCAAGGCTGAATTATTAAAGTTTAACATATCCTGTTCTGAATGATGATTTTTTATGGATAGCTCTGATATGAATATACTTTTTCTGATATGAATATACTTAATTCACAGCCAGCTGATTTAACATACACATAAATTGTATTAAAATGGTTGAACACATTTTATTGTTAAATGTGTAAATTAATCCCAGCTGTGGACTCAATTTCAAGATCCTTGTGGTGGGGACTGAAGGACACTAATACTTTCTACAGATTAACATAAATCTTGTCAGGATATATTAAGATAGTGTGCAAAATTACTTCCTCACACTTGATTCAAACAATTGAAACCTCAGTATTGTCCTACCACTTTTTTGTTTCTTCTTTTGTCTCTTCTTTCCTCCTTCTTCCTTACATTGAAACAAGCAATTGCTATATTTATAACATAGGCAGAATCGCAGTCATTCTCATGTTGTAAAACAGATTGTTTTATAAAGTAATGAATATCCTTGTGTGTGTGTGTGTGAGTGTTTTGAATGTAACTATTTCAAGGTTAAAAGTGACATTCTGGGAGGAAATGGGATGTAGAAAAGTAAAGTCAGTGTCTTTATTTCTAATATGTTGTGACCGATCAGTGAAGTATCTCATTACCATCCCATTTGTGATAAGAAACGATACTGTTCAATGGCTCAACTCATCAACTTGGCAGTATCTGGCTGGCTTTGAACGAATTACCTAGGAAGCTTTTAGGAATACAAATTACTAGGCTTTACCTTCAGAGATTTGGATTCAGTAGGTCTCAAGTATGGCACAGGAATCATAGTTAGAAAATCACTCTAGGTAATGCTAATATGTAGCCAGATTTGGAGATCATTGAAGAGTATTCAAATAATCTCAATTACTAGGAATAAATACAAGTTGACTGAGACAGCAATACATTATTTTATTTGTAGTTATTTTGAAAGCTAAATATTCTAAGCTTCATAGCATTATTTTTTTACAAGTTTTAATTTTAGCTTTGGTTTCAAATTTATTGTCTGCTTTTCGAGTATGAGTCTTCAAAATTATTAGAGACAGAATTCAACACTGATGAATATTGCTCACTATCGGGCTACTGGCCTACTAGACATGTCCCATTGTCTTAATTACTGAAGTGTGCAGCACATCACAGTGTTTGCTGAACCTCACCACCCAGATACCAACCATGGACTTTTGGACAGAGAAGCAAATGTCAAAGTGATAGCGTTATTTCTGAATGCTTTGATGTTTATGTTATAAAAAATCAACTTAATACTTAGTCTCACTCTGTACTTTTGACATCGAACTGTATATTCATGTAAAAACGATTCCCCAGCAATACCTTGTAACAACCTTTTAAGCAATAATTTAAGCCATGGTGGTGATACCATATGAACCTTGCACTTTTGTGCATGTCATAGTGCTTTTAGGGAAATAGAGACATGTTCTATATAAGCAATAATATAGCGGCTGTGGACTTTGAAAAAATATTCACCATTTTACTAGAGTAAAATGAGCAGCAAGTGATAACTCAGATAAAAATTATCTGCGAAAATGACATGCTTAATCTGTTCTCTCAGACGTCTCTCAGTTGCACACATGCTTTAAGGCAATTAATATACTCCTGTCAGATTATTTCAGTTGTATAATTTTTAAAATACCTATAATAATATTTCTCTCAAGAAATGTATATGTATGTAATGTTGCCCAAATCTTCAGATCTTCACAGTATGGAACACTAAGGAGCAGTCAAGGATGCGTGCCTGCGTAGAAATAGAACGTATGTTGGACAAGTTGACTGAGAATGTAGGCTTTGCAAAAATACAGATGGGTCTTGGGACAGTTAATGCAATTGTAGGTTTGTTAAGGTTTTAGAAGGTGAAAGATTAGAGATAAAAAGAGCTTATTACCACTGCTTTCTATGAAGACAAGTGTTTAGTAAGTGTAATAGTATTTTGGCTTCAGAATATGGTTGAAAATCGTATGTAGTATAATTAAGAAACATCTGAAAATTATTATGTAGTCATATGGAAAATAACCTGCTCCTCTCAGTTACTTTGATAATAGTACCAGAGCTTGCAGATTTCAAAGAGAATAATTTATGTAGTTTTACTTCTTAAAATATAATTTTAATCAAATGTGGCATAGTCAATAATATTCAGTCCTTTAATAGTTAAATTGCCCTTCCCTGACTTAGAATAATATATTAGGATTACAGCTAAAAGCAACTGGCAAATTTATGTCACATTAAGGATCTTCTAAGGAACAGATTATTATTTAGCAAATCATATGAGCTTAAATCCATTCTTAAACCTGTAAATAAGATTATAGCTCCTATTACTGTCTAGCTGGGTAAACTCTCTTCTAATCATGAATCTGAACACAACTGGAATGGTGAGTGGGTTTATTAGCATCTTCCCGCCCACAGTTTAGAAAATTTCCCTGTACAAATCAAATAGGATTGTTGATTCGCTGAGGTTTTGACAGCTATCTTTTTGTATGTCATTCAATGCTTAACCCTTACTAAGCACGCTTCTGATTATTATAAATAACTAAAATAGCTTGAAACTATTAAATTGCAGTGAATTTATCCTCTTAGTTAATTCATCTAGTTGCAAAGATCATTCTTAGTATTAGACTTACGTGCTGTTGCTTATATCTGAAAGCAGAGCACACAAGCAAAACTAAATGGCAAGCCTAAGTAATAGCTTGTTTCTGATTCTTTTGATGCATATTTTAAAGATAAAGTAATCGGTTTATATTTAAACTTCCTCTGTGGCCTATTTGTAGATAAAGAAGGGATTCTACTAAATATATTTTTAATGTGGTCTACTAAATGTAATTAAATATAAGTAGGACGGTAATGTATTCATTGAGGTAAAAATCAGAAATCTGCAAAATTGCTTCTCACACCACCTCACTTTTTAAAGACTGTTTCTCCTTTCATGCTGTCGGGCAGTTAATTGTCCATCAGCCTCGGGACGCGCACAGATGGAGCAGTGATGGGGCAGGGGCTTTAGATGGAACAAAGAGACTGTTTCCTTTGTGACAGTACAGACACTTTCAAAGGGGACGCAGTTTACATAATACAGATGTGGCTGAATGAGAGTCAGATGATTTATTTAACTGGTGGTCGTTCTGACTTTAAAAAGAGAAGAGAAGAACCTTCTAGAGGCCATTTTCAGTGTTCTCAGGGGGTCATGTCAGCCTTTCAGCAGCTGCACGGATCAGTGAGGCTGGGACTCCGAGCTCCCCCAGCTGCTGCATAGGGAAACCCTGTGGAGGTGGCAGACAGCACGAAGCACTAGTCTTGCTGATGGTAAATGAACGCGTCAGAACATCTGGACTGAAGGAACGAAGAGGGCCAACACCAGCTCTGCCACATGTCACAGAAAAGCTGTTAAAATGAGCACAAAAGAACAGACTATCAGTGTGCAATTGATAGGAAAATAAAACTCCCCCCCACCTGCCTTTTATAGCATTCCTGGCTGAGCTAACGTTCAGTGAGAAAAATACAATTCAATTTTATACATCCTTTTTTTAAAATTCTGACATTACAAAAACTATCCTTCCCTAGTTTTAAAATTTAATCACAATGAATGAGAAATATTTATTCTATGTCCTAAAATCATCCCTGGGCCTATACTATATTCTGTGATCTTCACATTGCTCTCAGTGAGGTTTTGGCTGCTGGCAAAACACGTGCTCAACTTTAGAGCAGGCGGAAGCCTTTCTGACGAGACCAGCCTACCCATCTCATTCAGGGGTTCTCCAGGGGCTTGGAGCCCGGGAGGGAGTCACCCCATAGCATTTGATGGCATGCGGTGGGAGAGATGAAGGTGACTCTGTCTCCAGTATTAAACGTGCTTAGGTAACTTCTAACTATCATCCAAAGATGTTTCACTTACACATAATTGGTTAATTCAAGCAGAGTTTGATTAGAACAGACATTTTAAAAGGAGGAAACAAACCTGAACAATTTTTAATCAGAATAGTCAGTTAGAAAAATAATTTAAGATAAGATTTGCTATTTCAGGAGAGTCAGCTTACTTGTATCCAAAAGTTGGAATGCTAGAACCTTCTGAACGTTTTCTAGATGTATCATGTTTTACAACCCTGAGAAAGAAAAACAATTTTGTTGATGTACTATTTTGTAAGGTTTTATCCCCCAGAGATAACATACAATTATAAATTATATTTAAATTATTTTTTTCTCCATGTTTTTTTTTTCTGGAAGAAAATAAAGATGAAGACAATGTCATAAATAAGACAAACTTACAAACTGTGGCACTGAGCCATGGTTTGCAAATTTGGTAACATTCTTTTACCAAAATAATAAACCATTTTTAATAATATAAGGGTTAAGGATAACAGTCAAAGAATACTGTATTTAGACTTGTTCAAATTTGCATATAGGGCAAAACCTCTCAAACTTCTCAGAATAAAATCTGAGTCAAAACTATTTTCTGTTAAAATCATTTGAATGACTGCACATGACCTCGAACAAGAAACTATGCATTGGCACACCCAACAAAACCTCAAATCCTGGAAGAATTCCATTGTTGCCTCCCAAGAGGCTTTCCTTTATGGCCAATATCACTAACTTTCAAGCCTAATAAGAGAGGATGGGTTTCTTTTGAGATGGGTTATTTGTATCATTATATTTGTGTATAATCACTTAAAAGGCCCCTTCTTTTTTTATAGATTTTTTAATTCAAAGCATCCTAAAGTGAAGTAAAATATTGGAGTGGCCAGATAGTTTCTCAACAACATGAAACCTCCCTTCAAATTTTATTGGTATAAATCATCATGTTGAAATAAAAACCAAACTTAGGCTTGGAATCTCAAATAAATTGATTTTGTATTATCTGACTAGAAATTATTGTCAAGAAGAAGAAATTAATTCTCATGGTAGACCTCATTTTAGCTAAGAAGGACAAGGTAAACTAGATGGCTGTATAATTATCTACGGTAATTCAGGGAAATTTTTTAATCTTTAATTTTTGGTCTTGTTGTGCAAAGATAATTACTAGTGGATAGCAGCCAAAATTATTATTCCTATTTTTTAAATTTGTTTCAAGTGTATCACCAAGCACTTATAAATCCATTATTTTCATTTATTATGTAACTCAATGATCTTTAATAATAGGTACTCATTGCTCTTTCTTTTGATCCTTAAAAATACTTTTTTTATCTTGTCTAAAAGAATTCTCCTACTAAAATTCAAATGAGTACCTGACTATAGAAGGTATCCCATCTTATGGGTATATATGAAGTACTTTAGCTGGATTCAGCTGAACCACAAAAAAAAAGAGAAAGAAAGGACACCAATAGGGCATATGAAGAGACAGAAAAATCCAATTTTGCATATATTTAAATTATGTCTATAGCTCAACACTGCTAACCTGGAATGAAAGCTAAAAATAGATGGTAAGGTTAACCAATTACAGTTGACCCTTGAACAATGCAGGTTTGAACTGCGCAGGTCCACTTATACATGGAATTTTTCCAATAAATTTACAATTGGCCCTTTAACCTCCAGATTTTGCATTCATGTATTCAAGCAACTGCAGATAGAAAGGAGTATCTTCAAACTGTGGCTGGGAATCCATGGATGCGGAAGGCCTACTGCATGCAATGTTCCATGCCATTTTATATACGGGACTTGGACATCCACGATTTGGGTATCTGCCAGGGTTCTAGAACGAATCCCTCTCAAATACCTAGGGACAACTGAGTTTTGGGGGGATCACAGTTATATGTGACTTTTCTACTGCATGGTGGCACTAACCTCACATTGTTCAAGGGCCAGCTGCAGAGATATTAAACACAGTATTCATATTTAACAGAATATCATAAAATTCAGCATGTCAAACTTTGATAAAACAGAAACTTAAGAAGTATGCTAGAGTGAAACTATTAAAAGGGACAAAAATAACTTCTTGCATTATGTATACCTACCAGTATAGAAGTTTTCTGTTGGGAAAACTTGGTATTATGTCTTCAATCAATACTGGCTGTATGATCTAATTAAACATTAGTATACTCTTTATGGCAGTGAGAACCCATGCAAGAGTCTAAATGTCAAGTGTGGCTATAGTTTGAATATCAACAGAATTTAATATTATTTCTTAAATGAGACTGCTGGTGAATGTAACATGAGTGGGCTACATGTATAGGTATTATGTAAGGTAAACCAATTAGGTTCTTAAAGTTTGATAGTATCCTCAGCCTCTCCTATTTTTTTATTCTTTCTTTGCCTCCTCTTCCCTCCTTCTTTCCTCCTTTCTTCCTCCTCACCTTCCTTCTCTCTCTCTCTCCCTCTTTCTCTCTCACTATTCCTCTTGCTCTTATAAGGATGTGAGAACCGAATTTATTGTTTTGGCCGGGCCCCCTGTTTCAATGTTGCATGACTGAACACTGTGGATCAGTGGGCAAGGAAACAAAGGCGGAATTAGATGCAGATCATCTGGGTTAGAAATAACTGAGAAAACTGAGATCTGGGCTTCCAGAGACTTCATATGTTAAGAGAAACACGGGTCTAAAATATATATATATGTTGTTTGTTTTGCTGAATTTAAACACTTTCTTAAGAAGTATTAGGGCAAACCTTTTAGGACAACCTCCTACAAACATCTTAATTTAGAAAGGTTCTTTTCTTTTTAAATAGTAAAATTTTACTTGGGTAGCACACTGCTAAAGATTGAAACAGAAAAAAATATCTTCTTCTATTTGTAGGAAAATTGGTTCCTAAAAACTATTTCCCCATTAAGGTGAATATAGCAAATACTACTTGATTTTACTATCTCTTTACGTAGAAGTAACCGATAAACGGTCTTACTTCCTGAATAGTTCTCTGTAACTTAGTTTCACACAGCATGGTGTTTTGAATTCTTCTGCGAGGGTTTGAAAACATTTGCCATCAATTTTATAAGGCTACTGTATTGAAAAAGCAACATACAATGTATTTCATAGTTGTTAGCTCTGCATCTTAACTGACAGTTTAACATATATTCAGATAGCTATTTATAACCACAACTTTTACTTATTTGCCAGAATTAACAAATTACCAAGTTCTTAAATACAAAAAGACACAGGTTGGATCATTTTATCATACATCAAGGGATCAATCATTTACAAGTCTCAATTCAAAGCCATTTTTTCCAGGGAAAATTCAATTATTTATAGTAGAGTTTTTGATTCATAAGGAAAAAAAAAGTAAAATATCTTATTTAAAAGAACAAAAATGAGGAAGACAGAAGACTATGCCCTTGCATTTTAGGTACCCTTGACACCACAATAATTTTAATAGGACTTCAACAAGATTTAAAAAATCTTTAATTTCTAAAATTAAATATTTTATCTTATTCATGTTTTTCAGATGTTAGTGTACTATTATTACATTCAAACTACTTAACACATTGTCTCCATGATGTAAGTTTGTTTGTGTTCATAACAGAAAATATATAAAAATAATACAGCTTTTTCCTCTCTAGAAAGATATGTTTCACTAAGTCAAATGTCTTTGATTTTTGGTCCGTATTCTCATCTGGACTTCTTTGCTACACAGCTCAGGGTTCCTCTACTCTATCACATCAGGTAGTCAAACAGAGATAGGGATATGAGAAATTCGGAAAATTAAAAACTTCTAAAGGGAAGAATTTCTGTGTTAACCGACTTCTATGTATTTAACACTGATCAAATTATTTTGAAACTGTGAGAAAAACAGGCAGCTACCATATAAATTGACAGTTATGAAACTACCAATTAATTTCTTCCTGTGATTTTCAGTATTAAGAAAGCCTTTGTCTTGAAATGATAGACAATCATAATACTTATTCAAATTAAGAAATAGGACCCTTAATAACTTTATCATTTCTTATTTCTTGAGGGAAACATTGTTAATAATGAATGTAAAAATAGAGGAAATGTGGTTGAGAAAAAAATAGAAGAAATTAAGATGAAATTTGCATAGCTGTGATCCACAGTCCCATTTTTTCCCTCTATTTTGTTACCTCCTGCTGAATTGATATGTAAGGCCCAGATTGGCAAGCTACTAATTGTCTCCTTTAAGAATCTGGAGATGAGCAAAAATTACTCTACGTGGAAATTGAATCACATCCTCATGGTTGGTTATGCTTACTAGGGAAGTCAGGTTAGGTTCAAATAGAAAAAATGGTTAATGGTTTTCCTTAGAGTTGAATGAACAGATTTTTCCTTATTAAATAAAATCTTCCTGAGAATTTTGCCTTGGACACACTCTAAAGTTTTATAACAGCTGCCTGTAACTACATTATAACATTGTTAATCAAGTGACAAAACTCTCTGATTGTGCTTTTAAAATGTACCAATTAAGTGCATTTCAGAAATCATACATATCATTCTTGATTTCAAAATTAACCTGTCTGACTTCTGACTTTTCAGCTGTTTTACAAAGCCAAAGGGCCTCATATCCCAAACAGTACTTTAGATTAAAAAAAAATGCCTGCTTACTTCAATGCATATGATAAACAGCCAATGCATTTCCATCAAACATTCCAGCATATATAATAATAAATAGGATTCTCAACCCACTTAGTAAAAATACATAGCTACAGTATGCTGGGCCTTCTTTCACTTCCTCTGCATGGGGTAGGTTTCACTTAACCAGATACACGATTATTTTAATGTTTTGTCCAATTCATTAACTGTAATTTCACAAGTCCAAATTTTTGGTTTGGTCTGCAATGTAAATAATATTGTATATCTGCTATTTTGCTATCAGATAATACTTTGTGAATTTCTTTTAAAAATCTAGTTATCACAAACTTATATTACAATGCCATCAAATAATACCAGGTAAATACACTAATAAATCTGTAGGGCATGGTTAAATTACACATTTTGAAATGTCAAGCTATTTTTCATTTTTTAAAACATGAATGCATCTCCTAAGCCTGTACCATTAATTTTTAAAAAAGTTTCATTTGTTTCATATTATATTTTAAAATAGTTTTCTTTATTCAGTAGTACAGGTTTAGAGAAATGATAAAATATGTCTCATTTCACTAGAATTTTAAGAATACTAGTAAATGTAAAAGTATGCAAGCACTTATAGGATTATAAACATCTATGGTATCTTTTTGCTTTTCATGTCACACCACTTTTTATTTATTTCATTATGTTTATTTGTAATTATGCTAAATCATGCACAATGTAAATAGTGTGTTTCATTATGCAAAATGTCTGTATTTCACACTGCAGAACAAGGTAAATTTGTTTATGAAAAGTAAGTGATGAAAACCTGGGTTTCTTATAAACCAAAGTAGAAATTATAGTAGTGTGTTATATTTACATAATTCATTACAAAACTATCTGTTTAAGTCATGCATTTACTGTATAAATCTAAATTGTCACATAAAATATTTAAACCAATAAATGATTCCAAAAAGAATGAGTCCATAGACTCTTTTGAGCACATTTTTTCATACCATGAATGACAATGACTAAAAGTATGAATGAATAGTAAATGAAAGACTGGAGCACAAATGAATGAATGGAGCATTCTCAATGCATTATCATTATGGCCAATAATGATGATACTTCTGACATGATTATTAGGCAGGGACAGTTTTGAATTATTTTTTGAATATGAAGTATCTCCTTAATTCTCTTACAAAACCCAACAGTACATGTGAGAGTTTCTGTAGTTTTATACACTCTAAATATATGGGGTCTGTCCAGAATGTATCCAACCATGTAATATGAAAAAGAGAGACATTATTGAAGAAGATACAAGGCACAAGAAACACTGTACATAAGACAATGACACCTCAGGCCCCTTCAAAGTAGGCACCTTGGGACCTCACACATTTCTCCCAATTGCTATCAGCTGCACCAACATATTTTCCTGAATCTCCTCAATGGTCTGAAATCTCTCCCTTTCAAAGGTGGATTTAGTTTTAGGACAAACTAGAAGTTTCAGGGCACCAAATGTGGGCTGTAGGGTGGCTGAGTCACCTGGGTGATTTGATGTTTTGCCAAAAAAACTCTGCACGAGACGTGATCCATGAGCAGGCACACTGTCTCAATGAAGCTGCCAATCACCAGTTGCCAATAGCTGCAGCCTCCTGAATCATCTGAAGAGTTTCTGTGGAGGAATGTTCAAGCTTAATGAAAAATCTGATGCAGATTAGTTGCTCTATTTGCTCAGTCATTTTGAATGTGACGGCCACACAATACTCATGCTCACTCAACAGTATCTACCGCCCCAACTGACTAATACAGTGAAGTTCTTTATTTCACCATTCTAGTCAGTGTTCATCCACTCATGTTCATTCCAATCCACTCTCCTTGGCTGCCAGCTTATGCCGATGTCTCACAAACCGTTTTCATTACACAGGGTCTGGCAGAAGCAAAGCCTGCTTGAGAGTGGTTGGTAGGGTAATAATATGGGTGTAATAATTTACAGTTTTAATTTGAACATTTTACCTAAAATGCCATATGGTGTGCTTGACTGTGATATTGTTATGTTACAGAATTACATGCCTATGATTTTGTAATAAAAGATTTTGTTATAAAAGGAGGGCGTTATTTGTACTGGGCCCTGTGTTAACAATGGCTGGACTTTCTGCAGACAGACCTCGTGTGTCACACAGAAGGGCATGAGTCACCTGTCTTATGGCCAGACAGTTGCTTCTAAGAAAGGATGGAGAAAAGGGATCATTTTACTGTCATTAAATGCCAGTTGAATGCCCACTGGATGCCTGTAAGTCCCTCACCCAACAGTTAGATTAGATGCAGCACACAGCTATGAGGAGAAGACCCTTTTAATCTAATATTACTATATTCTAGCAGTGTTATTTGCAAAACCAAGCCAAGTCTGTTATTTTCTTGGTCATCTCTCACATAAGCACTTGGTCACAACCACACAAGGTTCTCTCGTAGAGAAACTTCATATTCTTGCCTTATGTCTTCATCTCCGTGATTGTCCCTTAATTTGTTGGCAGCTATGGGGGGGGGAAGGCAGCACTTTCAATCTGATCTGTGCCAAGGGACTGAGTCTCTGTTACACTGAGAAGTCTTAATGGGCCTCAGTTGCTTACTTCAATCTTGTCTTTAATTTTTTCAGTCTTGTCTCCTTTTTTTGAAGAACAAAAGTCGTTAACACTCTCCAAGTTTTGTGCGCAATCCATCTGGATCTGTCTTAAGCTCAATTCCTTCTCTTAGCACCTTGCCAATACAGCAAGAAGAAGCCAGCACACACTGGTGTTATGGCTCCCTAAACTACTCCCTCCAGAGGTGCAGACTCTGAGGGCAGGGGATCTGCCTTCCAAGTTATCCAAGGTCAACAGTGTATCAGGTGTTTTTCCCCCACCTAGTATAAGTCCTCCTCTTTTCAACCAGGTTTTATATTCTGCACAGAATAGGCTGCACCTGCAAAAAATATCCAAAGAGATAAAGAACTCATGCAATAAATGAATATTTCTCACCGCACACTAGGACAGAAAGGTTCTGCATTGGAGTAAATCTGCTTCATGTTATTACTAAGGAACCAGTCTGACGGTTGCTCTGCCCAGTAGGGTTTTATAGGCCAGGCATGGACACAGCATACTCCTTTCATGCATATCCCATCTCTGGACTCAGTCACACAGCTACGCTTAACTGCAAGAGAAGATGAGACATGCTTTCTGATTGTGTATCCAGGAAAAAGTACGGGTTTGATGAACAGCGGATGAGTTCTGCCATAATTATCTTTTCAGTTTGAGATTTATTATTTTATTCTAAATACCTAAACTAAACATTATAAACTGTCTCAGGCTTAAATTAAGTATATATCTCCTTATGTAAAACAGAGCTGGAATCTCTTAGAAACCAAGCTTATGATATTAGCTATGAGGTTATCTTCTCTAATTCTCATGGACAGACATTCAAAACGAAGTAACGTTTAGTATCTGCAAACAATCCCCCTAATGAAATATGCTGACTAGACCACAGATCATTACAAAGTGTCATCCACATCACAATCGAATAAGAGCATTGAAGGTGGCATAAATCCCTCTTCAGACAGAGCCCAACCTGTCCATGTGTGTGCCAGGCATGTGAGAACAGGCTAACATCTTGTTGAATAGAAAAGATGGTATACACAAATGCCAAAATAGGAGTTCCTCCATTAATTTAAATAGAAATGCAATGGCCAGAACAAGAAAAGTAAGAAACCCCTCCCTAATCATCCCAGTACTGAACAGAATTACACATAGTTTTGGATTTTCAGTTTGGGAATTCAAGCCTGACATTTTCCATTATGAAGAGGCAATACACATAAGATTTCAACATTTAAAGTACAGAAGTTATGTGGAAGACCAAATTTTGATCTCAGTTTATGCTTTTTAGTGGAAGGTTATGATTATGGAACCATATGAGCAAAGAAGCAAGCACAAAGTGTTATTGTGTAAGTGTGTGACATTTGACATTATGCCAATCTGAGATTAATCCCAGTGTGTCATTGACTAGCTAAGAAACTATCAGAAAATACACCTGTTCCGTCTGACAATTGTGCTTCTTGCAGCCTAGGTTACCTTAGGAGGGAAACTCTCATCTCTCTTGTTAAACCCCAACATGGGACAACTGACCCAAGTCTCTTTTTAAGACAAGATGAACCTCTTTTAGAAGTTATCAATTTCCCTTTTTTAATGTGTAATTTATCTTATGTTTTCACTTCAAAAAAGGCAATGGCTTTACATTTTCAAATGTCTCTCTTTTTTTTTAAAGATTTTATTTATTTATTTATTTTAGAGGGGAAGGGAGGGAGAAAGAGAGGGAGAGAAACAGCAATGTATGGTTGCCTCTCACATGGCCCTCACCGGAATCGAACCGGGACCCTTTGGTTCCCAGCCCACGCTCAATCCATTGAGCTACACCAGCCAGGGCTCAAATGTCTCTTGATGATGGTCTAGGACTAATAAACCTTTATCTCTCAATACAGAATGCTTGAGAGATCAACTTAAAGTTACATTTATGTTGTTAAATTACAAATGAATGGCAAGGAATCTGTTGAATTTAAGTTAATTCAACAGCATTAGTGATTCAGGCAGACTCAGTCTCAGGAATCCCCAATGAAGTAAGTTGTTTTAACACACATACTACACACTGACTATGCAAGAAGACTATATCAATTACATCTCCCTCCCAAGGCTACATTTACAATGTTGGCTGTCTTTAAATTACAGTCTCCAAGATTCATTTATGTGGTGCCTTCTGTGCGACAAAATAAGTACTGGTCAGTAGGAAGTAACCAGGAGTACGTCCGTCCATCAGAATACAGCTGCAGGCAGCACTCCTACCCGCTCTGTTACATGGGCGTTTGGGTCTATGCTCAATCAAAGTTTAAGTATATTGTATTATTCTACACATCACTGCACTATGTTCTTGGCTCTAATATATTAATGCACTTCTGCTGGATGAAGGCTAAAGTCCACTTCCTCAATTATATTAAACATGCTACAGAATGTCCTAGCTAAGCTGAAGAAGAAATGGGATGAATACGGTTAGCTGTGTATTTGCATGAGCTAATTTATATGAAGAAATGGATTCATATTCTAACAAGGAGGAGATGGAGGTTGGCTCTGAGGAGACAGACTGATAAAAGTTGGAAAATGAGAAAACAGCATGGTATCTGGCCCCCAGCCTGGCCCCAGAACATAAATGTGAGCTCTTATAGGAAGAAATTTTAAAAAATCCGAAGCTGAAGGAGCCTTTCTGCTAGGCCTAGGTGATACCCAGGCCACAAAGAGTGCTGCTTCACAGCACAGATGATAAATTTGGAATTTTACCTATCAAGGCCTGTCTAAACTTTAGAGAGAGGATTAAATTTAAAATGTCACTGAGTTTGTCAAGTTGAGGTCACATCAAATAAACCTGTGGCACAATGCACTGTAACACATAATGTGTCTGCTATCGCCAAATCCGGAAGTACACGCTTTGGAAACTTCTCCATCCTCACCAGAAGCATCTTGGTTCTACGTTTGTGGATGTTACATGTGCAATTGTCTCTTATCTAGACACACACTTCACAAGCACTGGTCTCAGTGGAACACTTGTGTGCAAAAGAAATTTTCATGAACTCAAATCAATTCAATTTGGAAAACTGTTTTGAATTTGGAGCTTAACAGAAAACCTAGTTTAGCTGTATTGAGGGATATTGTTGACAGTAGGTGTTTTCTTTTCTTTCCATATTTTTTACTTTTCCAGAACACTTGCCCCTTGCTCTGATCTACCCAGAGAACATTTATGCACTCCTCGAAATGGCCACTCTCATCTTTTCCTTTGTGAAATTTCCCCTATTTCCTCCCCAGGACCCTTTACCACCAGTATCAGAAGAAAGTTACAACAGCCTTAGGAAACTCAAAGAGAATAGAACTATTATTCATTAATAACCAATAGTTAAAAGAAAGTTCTGTCTTTTTAGATGGGTATACTAGCAAGTGTACTCAACTCAATGACTTATTTTTATTCTTTAAAGTAACAAAGCCATATTGGCTCATGAAACTAAGAATTCAGGCTTCAGGTGTGGTAAACACGAACTGTATTATCTGTGATTCCACCCTCCTGTGTCTGTTGGCTTGGTCCTCACTCTGGCTTCCCTCATGGACACAAAATGGCTTCAGTAGTACTATTGTTCAGTCATTGAAGAAGTCCCTCTCTTTTCTTTTAAATAATGTTCTGTGTAGATGTAAAGCCTGAAATAAATTTCAAGTAATGACTTTGACCTAAGGAATCCTCTGCTCTTCCTGTGCTTTAGACCCACCATGGTTTAAAGAGGTAGAAAATTATACTGTTAGTTTATGGTCATAAGGGACATCTATGTAGCTTTTGACTGGCTATTATCTAATGGGGAAGGGATGGAGTGGATTGAAGGATGTCACCATAATGATGCAAAATGTTTCAGGATTATTTAATCCCTTCAAGGACCACCTATAATATGCAACCTATTTTACACACATGTGGTCGCAGTGCAGCCAACTGAACGTACATACAGTCCCTGGCTTATGATGGTATGACTTAATGATTTTTGACCTTGCAATGGAGTGAAAGTGATGCATTCAGTAGAAATCGTACTTTGACTTTTGAGTTGATCTTTTCCCGGGCTAGCGATATGTGGTCAGATAGTCTCTTATGATGCTGGGCAGCGGCAGGGAGAGGATTTTGCCAGCTGTAGGCTAATGTAAGTGAGTTGAGCATGTTTAAGCTCAGCTAGGCTAAACTATAATGTTTGGTATGTTAGGTGTATTGAGTGCATTTTTCACTGATGATATTGTTTGTTTACGGTAGGTTCATTGAGACATAACCCCATCATAAGTCCAGGAGCATCTGTGTTAAAGATATTTGCATTTGTATTTTCAAAGTAAGAATCAACTACCATGATGAAACGCTACAGAGAGGCTGACATTTCAGGATGGACAGCTTCTGATGTCCTTTAAATCACGTCATGTAGGGAGCCTTCTGTTCTGTGAGTGCATAGAGTCAGCTCTCTGAACAGACAATACATAAAATGAGGCTCAATATCACTGCAAAATCATACCTCTTTTCAATGATTGATGGCATTAACGTCAGGGACTTTGGGACAGATTCTATCATGTGAAGAGATAATAAAATCTTAATTTAAACAGTTTTTTAAAGGTTCTCTCTCTTTCCTCCTTTTGCCCCTCATCTTTCACCTGGAAGGAGCCCTGCATGCTCTCTCTGGGAGGAAGTTCATGTTCAAAGGGGTTCCAAGCTTGTGGGAACTGAGCTGCCCCATATGGCCAGAAGGCTGATTTTTCTTCTCAAGATCACAGGTGAAGCACTTTATTATCAAGATGCCTCATTAAGAAAATGTAACTTTGAGCATATTAGTGCTAATGTGAGAGAGTGAGAAGTGATTTAAATTCCTGCTAGTGACTAACAATTTGAAATGTAGAAAAACCTCTTTAGCCAGTTCAGTGGATAAGAAATCTTTCTGTTCTCCCTGGATATCTGCAATTAATCAAGACTCATAGGTGGGAAGGAGTTAAATGGCCACCTAAGCCACCCCCCACCCCAAGACCAGTTGACTCAAACCCACTGCACGTGAATCACAGTGCTACCCGTCCCCACACACACACTCCACAAGCAGGTCTCCAGCAGAAGCAACAAATCATCCCAAGCTCACTAGCCCATTCTTGTGCATCCTTATACTTAGGAGGGATTTCTTAGGAGTGTAATTTCTTTTTCATCTAAGTAAATTCTCTTTCAAAGATTCCCAGGTGTAGAAGGGCTATGGTTATTCGTAAATCCAGAATACGGTTTCGGTCCCATTTTATATTCTTTATTTTGCTTAGTTCTAATAGTAATCTTACCAAGTGAGCATTATCATCTGTCATTTAAAACACAACAGAGGATGAACAACATTTCCAAAATCGCCTCGTAAAATTTGGAACAAACCACCAAATGCAGTGCTCTTCCCTGTATTTCAACACCTATAGAGGGATATTGCCTTTCTTTTTGGCACTTTTCTCCACCTTCAAATCAGCTCCAATTTTCTTCATCTTATATTACAGAGCCTACATTCCAACACTTGAGTGACATGTGTTAATTTTTTATTGTCCTTCTCCAGGTTGTTCATATTCATTCACTTATGAAATATTTACTGAACATAAGCTTTGTGCCTGGAACTGTACTAGGTTCTGTGACCATCATGAATAAGCAAAATAGACATGATTCATCCAGTGATGGAACTAAATAACTTGTGTGGGAGACAAAGATTAATCAGAATTGCACAATAATGTGTAATACATGTTGTGAATAATGAGAAGGAAAAAACTTCTCATTACAAAGTACTGTGGTAGCATACAATAAAGACAAAGCAACACATCACTGGGGAAGTAACTTCTGAACTGAGATATGACATGTGAGTAGAAATTCTACAAAAAATGTTAGGGGGAGACTTCTATTTCCAGCACTGTGACAGAAGAGAGAAAAATGAAAATACCCTTCTAAAAAGAGCTAGAAATGAAGGCTAAAATAGGTAGCTTAATGAAGTAAGTAGGATGAAGAAAGTGGAAGCCAACATAAAGAGAACATGTGAACAGTCACTGCAGAAGCCCTATGCTGGTGTGGGGACAGGGAGAAAGAAGTGGTTAAGCCAGGAGGGTCTCCTTAAACAGGGTAGTTTAACACCCAACTGGCCTGGAGAGGCCACAGGGAGCTGGATCCTTCATGATAAAGCCAGAACTCACATGGGATTGCACTGTTCTAACATGATGGACTAGCAAACACGCACACACACCCTCTGCTCAAAGACTGCATGATGGAAGTTTGTCTCAGTCCTACTCAGGTGACCCAAAAATAATAGCTTCTCCTAAGAACTGATAACCACAGACTATAATTTTAAAAACTATGTTACTATAAAAAGTTTCCTACACTTATCCATGGGTGAGATTCCTTGTGTGCCTGTCAAAAACAATGCAAAACATCTGGACTTGTAGAAAACTCAGTTCTTCTTGCTGACACAGTGAAGAACTGCAGATCAGCAAGTCAAGTAGTATGCAAGCAGAATTTATTAATATATTCTCAAGGAAGAGAAGGGGCCTTACAGAGGGGGGCGAGAGAGGCTTCACATCCCTTGTCCTGAGGATTTACATAATTTGTGGTGAGGGTTACTATGACAGAGAATGGGAGTTAATACATTGATTGGCAGGTAATGGTGGTGCTGACCACACGTTTTCTCCCATGGATAATGTGACCACCTAAACATAGGCATGTATAGGGGTCTGTTCCCAGGGTCCGTATCTTCAACTCTAGGCAACACCTGGTCATCTGTTGTGAAACAGCTACATGACCAGAGGCAGTTAGGCAAAATTATTTTGGGCTGCTTTTCTGTTACGAACAATGAGCCCCCTCCCACCCTTTCTCCTCCTTCTTCATTTTTTGATTTTTACCAAACAGACTGACACTCTTTCAACCCAGAATAAATTAATGCTCTTAGGGAAAGCACTCCTGAACATTAGGTCACAATCTAAAACTTAAAGCATAGATGCAAGGGAAACTGCCACTAGGAAAGCAAACAGACAATACCAGGGGGTTGGGGGGAATCATGGAGAGAGGAAAGTTCATTGATTTTAGTAAACATAACAGAACCATCTCAATGAGGTTAATTTTTTAAGCAAAACTTAAAAACATCCCTGGCTAGTGTGGCTCAGTGGATTGAGTACAGGCCTGTAAACCAAAGGGTTGCCGGTTCAATTCCCAGTCAGGGCACATGCCTAGGTTGCAGGCCAGGTCCCCAGTGGGGCACATGAGAAAGGCAACCACACATTGATGTTTCTGTCCCTCTCTTTCTCTCTGCCTTCCCCTCTGTCTATAAATAAACAAATAAATAACTTAAAAACAACCTGAGGAAAATTACAGATTTCCTACAATGGAATAACATATAGATAAATAGCATGTGTTTTAGGAGCAGTAACAAAGGCCAGAAAGCAGCTGGCATATTTTAATATACTGAAAGAAAAAGAATGCAAATTTAGAATTAAAAAGTTAGGGAAGAATAGAGAAATTTTTACATAAAGATGAACTCCTCAAAAGATTTACTTAAGAATATATTTATGGAAGAAATGAAAGGATCTCAGAAAGACTTTCTGAGATGTAAGCATAATAAAAAGCAAAGACATCAAAACATAAGCTGGTAAATCCCAAAAAACACTGACTATGTAAATAAATGATAACCATAATGCTAATTTAAAAGTATTTAAAATGCAAAAAAATGAAACTAGACCACCAATTTACACCATACACCAGAATAAACTCAATATGTATAAAAGACTTAAATATAAGTTGTGACACCATAAAAGTCCCAGAGGAAAACATAGGCAGGAAAATCTTAGATATCTCATGCAGCAATATTTTCAACGATATATCTTCTAGGGCAACAGAGATAAAGAAAAAAATAAACAAATGGACTGTAACATATTAAAAATCTTATGCACAGCTAAAGAAAACATCATCAAAATGAAAAAGGATTCAACTCTATGGGAAAATATTTTTCCAATGATACCTCAGACAAATGTTTGATCCCCAAAATATATAAAGAACTCATATGACTCAACACCAGGAAGACAAACAATCCAATTATAAAGTACCTGAACAGACACTTCTCCAAGGAGGAGATAGAGAGGGCCCAGAGACATAAGAAAGGATGCTCAACATCACTTGCTATCAGAGAGATGCAAAGTAAAACCACAATGAGATACCACCTCACACTTGTCAGAAATGCCATCATTAACAAATCAACAAACAACAAGTGTTGGATTGCATGTGGAGAAAAGGGAACCCTAGTGCACTGTTGGTGGGAATGCAGACTGGTGCAGCCACTGTGGAAAACAGTATGGAATTTCCTCAGAAAACAAAAATGGAACTGCCTTTTGATGGACCCTGTGATTTCATTGTTGATTTTATACACTAAGAACCCTGAAACACCAATTCGAAAGAACCTATGCACCCCTATGTTCATAGCAGCACAATTTACAATAGCCAAGTGCTAGAAACAGCCTAAGTGCCCATTAGTAAATGGGTGGATCAAGAAACTGTGGTACATCTACATAATAGAATACTACGCAGCAGAAAGAAAGAAGGAACTCCTACCTTTTGCAACAGCCTGGATGGAACTAGAGAACATTATGCTAAGTGAAATAAGGCAGGCAGTGAAAAACAAATACCATAAGATCTCACCTATAAGAGGAACTTAATGAATAAAACAAACAAACAAACAAACAAAATAGAACCAGAGGCATGGAAATAAGGAACAGACTGAAAGTGAGCAGAGGGGAGGGAGGAGGGGATAAGAATAGAAAGAAAGGAATGGAAATAGTCAAGGAACATGTATGAATGACCCATGGACATGGACAATAGTGTGGGGACTGACTTGGGAGTGGGGGTAGGCAGATTAGAGGAGAGCAAAGGAGGAAAAATTGGGACAACTATAATAGAACAACAACAAAATATTTAAATTAAAAAAGTATCAATTAAAATGTAAATAAATGAAGAAATGAAAAATCCATGTAAAATATTCAATAAAAAAATTAAGGTGAAAATATATAAAATGTAATGACATGTACAATGGGAGTAAATGACCAGAGTTAAGAACTTTAAGGTCTTATATTGTTTGAGAAGAGGATATAAGTTTTGATGAACCTCAGACTTTCTACATCAGTTATTGTTACCAAAGGAAATAGGCTTCTCTGCAGTGTTTTGGGGAAAGAATTTGAGGGACACTTGCATAGGAGTTTTAGCCTAGCTGTAGTAGAGAACAGGCAGGCTAGAGGGCAGCGGCTTCCCTGAGGTCTTTGTTAAACTTCTTTCTATTCCCTTGGGTTTGGGAAAGAGCAAGCTTTCTTTTAAACTCTCCAGTCTTTCCCCCAGACTTTCCCAGGCTAGTCTCCCCCTCTCTATAGTTGCCATTTTTGGCTTCTACTTTGCTTGCACTTAGTAAGAGGAAATCCCACTTATTTTCACCCTCCCCGCCCCACCTGTCTTAGTCAGGTGGACTCCCTGGGGTAACCAAAAAGCCATCCTTCCTGCCTAGTTGGGTGTTTTGCTCCATTTGGCTGAATATCTTGGTTACTCCCCAGGGTGGCTGTAAAGCTGTTTTTCCTACTTAATTAGGCTTAATCGGATATCTGGTTCTGTTCACACCTTCCTGTTTTGTTATAATATCTAAGTAACTACCTACTCTAACATTATGTCTGTTAAAATTAAGAGTAAGCTCAACAGAACAGACATAAGTTGTAAAACTGCCAAGCACAGCAAGAGAAAAAAAGAGGGGAGGGGGACTAAAGAAATCTTAATCAATACAAAGAAATAGGAAGAGAGAATGAAAAAGTGTTACAAGATTAGTGTGCCAGCACTTCAAAAGAAAGACCAATATTTAATATATCTGAATGTGGAGTAAGGAAAGGCATATTGATCGAGAAGGCCCAGCTTGAAAAGATGGAGTTGACTTATGCTTCTGCAAATCCATCTTAAGAGAACCTAAAATAAAGAACTCATACAATTTAACACCAAAAAAACTCCCCAAAACAACCCAATTAAAAAAAGGGCAGAGGACCTGTATAGACATCTTCTTCAAAGATAACACAGATACCAATAGACATGAAAGGATGCTCAATGTCACTAATCACCAGAGAAATGCAAATTAAAACCAAAATGAAATATCACCTCACACATGTCAGAATGGCTATCATCAATAATCAACAAACAAGTGGTTTTGTGGAGAAATGGGAACCCTCATGCATTGTTGGTGGGAATGTAAATTGGTATAGTCACTATAGAAAATAGTATGGAGGTTCCTTAAAAAGTTATAAATAGAACTACTTTATAACCCAGCAATTCCACTTCTGAGGATTTACCCCCAAAATTCAAAACACAATTCAAAAAGATGTATGCACCACTACGTTTACTGTAGCATTATTTACAATAGCCAAGATACTAAAGTAACCTAGGTGTGCACTGATCGACTGGATAAAGAAATGGTACATACTAAGGTCTGTCTGGAAAAAGTCCAACCATTGTTAATATAACGAGAACAGTTTGCATGATATCGGTGCAACCTGGCAGCCAAGGAGAGTGGACTGGAATGAGCATGGGTGAACTATGATGACTTCATTGTACTAGTCAGTGGGGGCAGTAGATGTCATTGAGTGAGCCTGTGTACTGTGTGGCCATCACATTCAAATTGACTGAGCGAGTAGAGCAACTAATCTGCATGAGATTTTGCATTAAGCTTGAACATTCCTCTGCAGGGAGATTCAGAAGGCCACAGCTATGGGCAACTGGTGATTGGCAGTTTCATCACAGAAACACATCTGCTCATGCATCATATCTCATGCAGAGTTTTTGGAAAAACATCAAATCACCCAGATGACTCAGCCCCTCTAGAGCCTAGATTTGACACCCTGCGACTTCTGGCTTTTCCCAAAACTAAAATCACCTTTGAAAGGGAGGATATTTCAGACCATCATTGGGATTCAGGAAAATAGACGGGCAGCTGATGGCAATTGGGAGAACTGTGTGAGGTCCCAAGGTGCCTACTTTGAAAGGGACTGAGGTGTCATTGTCCTATGTATCATGTGTCTTGTAACTTCTTCAATAAATGTCTCTATTTTTCATATCACATGGCTGGATACTTTCTGGCCATAAAAATGAATGTCTTACCATTTGTGATAACATGGATGGACCTGGAGAATATTATGCCTACTGAAATAAGTCAGAGAAAGACAAATATTATATTTTACTTATATGTGAAATCTACAGCACAAAATAAATAAACAAACAAAAAGAAACAGACTTCTAGACAGAGAACAAAATGATGGTAGCCAGATGGAACAGTGGTTAGGGTGCTGGGTGAAAAAGGTAAAGGGATTAAGAAGTGCAAAATTAGCAGTTAAAAATAGTCACAAGAAAGTAAAGTACAGCACAGGGAATATAGTCAATAACAGTATAATAACTATGTATGATGTCAGATGCTTACTAAACTTGTGGGTGGGATCACCTTGTCAACTATACAGGGTGGGGAAAAAGTAGGTTTATAGTCTCTCATAGAGAAAATAATACAATAATAAATAATAAAACAAGAATAAACAGTTTTGTGTACTCACAACTCTAAACCTACTTTTGCCCCACCCTGTATAAATATCTCAATACTATGCTGTACACTTGAAACTAATATGAAATAATAATGAATGTTAACTGTAAATAAAAAATAAAAGGAAACATTACATTATTCAAAAAATAATAAATTTATTGGGTAACATTAAAATAATAGAAATGAAATACATAAATAACCAAAGTAGTAGAGCAAAAATACAATAAAATATAAAGTAGTCACTTAAAACAAAGCAAAACAATAAAAAAGAAACAGAAAATACTGAGCAAAAGAAAAAACAAAGTGTTGTTAGAAATAAATCCAAATATAGCTGTAATTATAATAAAAGAAAATGAATTTAAAGGTCAAGTTCAAAGAACAGACTATCAGACTGTGGGAAAAGGTTCATCTATATGTTATTTATACAAAATATGCTTATAATATATAAATATGGAAAGATGCAAATAAAAGGGTAGAAAAATATACTGAATAAATGCTACACCAAAAATTTAGCAATATTCATATTTTGGAAAATAGATATTAAGGCTAAAATCATTACTAGGTGTTGAAAAAGTTATTTTCATAATGTTAAAATGCTCAGTTTACTAGAGATAGTAAAATTATAAACTTGTACTTAGTAAAATGGTTATATATATTAAAGATATCTACAATTATATAGTTAAATATATACAAGAGATAATATCATATATATGCCAATTAAATTGGCAGGACTCAGAGATAAAATAGAAAAACCAACAGCCATAGTAATAGATATTTTGAGACATTTCACTCAATAATTGATGAATTAAGCTGATAAAAGATCCACAGATCCATACGGACATGGAATATGTGAACAACACAAATGACAACAAGTTTAGGACACTTTGCTCATTGCTGCAGAATACTTTTCAAGTGTACGAAAAAGGTTTGAAATTGTAATACACTGGGCCATAAGGTGCATCTCAACAAATTTCAAAGAATTACCATCATTCTGTTTTAAATATTATTTAAGTTTCCTTATGGTTTGCCCTTTGACCCATGAATCATTAAATTTTATGATTTCAAAACTGTAAAGCTTTTTGAGTGATCCTTGTAACATTCATGTAAAAAAATTAAACCTCTAGGCTCCTATTATAACCAATATACATTGCAGTTGGTCTAAATATATAAATATTGAAGGCAAAAATATAAACCTTTTAGAGAAAAATTGAGAAGAAAATCTTTGTGATCTTAGGTCAGAAAAGAATTTCTTTTTCTTTTTCTTTTTTAAACTTTCTTCTGCAGGTATCTGCAGATCACCTTGAATTTTTATGGCAATTGGGTGGGGTGGGGATTAGAGTCTGCATTTCTTTTTTTTTTTTAATTCTCAACTGAGGATATATTTTATTGATATTTTTTAAAGAGAGAAAGGAAGTGGGCAGTGGGGGCAAGGTGGTGAAGAGGGAGACAAAAAGAAAAATATTGGTTGGTTGCCTCCTGCATGCACTCCGACCAGGGATTGAACTTGCAACCTTTGGTGCATGGGGATGATGCTCGACCAACTGAGCCACCTGGCAAGTGCGGAAGGATTTTTTAGTAAAACAAAAAGTCATAAAAGAAAATGCTAGTGCATTTATTTACATGAAATTCTGATCATTTTAAGAACCACAGAGGGCATTGTCAACAATTCCCCAGATCTGTCTCTTGCTTCAACAGTGTTTGGACAGAACAGACCCAGGGACTCCCCTTTTTTCAGCCCTTAACTACCCTACAACCTTTTTTCATCACCTTCAGAACCATTTCAGCCACCCTTGGCTTCAGAGACCAGCTAACACACTTTTCTGAGCTTAACTCTTTGTTGTCAAGCACCCATGAGCTCCCAATTTCGCCAGGTGGAGGCCGCTGTCAATCACCTGGTCAACTTCCATGTGCAGGCCTCCTATGCCTACCTCTCTCTGGGCTTTTATTTCCACCAATGATGTGGTTCTAGAGGACGTCGGTCACTTCTTCAGAGAGTGGGCCAAGGACGAGCGTGAGGACGCCGAGCTCTCTTACAGATGCAAAACCAGCTCGGTAGCCAAGCTCTCCTCCAAGACGTGGAGAAGCCTTCCCAAGATGAGTGGGAGGAAAGTCAGGACGACAGGGAAGCCACCATGGTCCTGGAGAAGAGCCTGAACCAGGCCCTTTTGGATCTACATGCCTGGGTTCTACCGGCGTAGGCCCTCCTCTCTGTGACTTCCTGGAGAACCACTTCCGGGACGAGAGGGTGAAAGTCATCAACAAGATGGGCAACCACCTGACTAACCTCCACAGGCTGGCCGGCCCCCCAGGCTGGGTTGGGCGAATGTCTCTTGGGAAGGCTCAAACTCAAGCACGGCTAGGAGCCTTTGGAGACCAGAGGCCTTTGAGGGGCTTCTCTGCGTTCCCCTGCTGTCTGACTTCTGCCTGAGTCTCTCCCTGCAACCACTAGAAAGCCTTTTGATTACTCTGGAGCCTCCTCCCATACCTTGGACCAAATCGAAACAATAAATCTTTATTTGGAAAAAGAAAAATACCCCACAGAGAAAGTGGAAAAGCAAGCTCAAACTGGAAGAACATATTCACATTGCATATAATCAATAAAGCACTTACCGTATTTTCAGACTATAAGACACACTTTCCCCCCCAAATTTGGGAGGAAAACGGGTGTGTGTCTTATAGTCCAAATTAGTTTACCTGGCTCACTGTGGGGGAAGGGTGGTGGTGGAGCGGGGGTCACAGGAGGCAGGAGGCCGGCAGGGGCAGGAGTGGGGCAATGCTGGGAACCCTGGGCTGGGAGGAGGGGGTGTCCCCCGTGGTGCAAAGCAAGGGAGGCAGGAGAAGAGTCCCCGCTGCGGCATACTATATAGTATGCTAGGGAGGAGGGTACAGGCAGTGCAGGCACATTAGGAGAAGAAAGCCTGCGGTGCCCCAATGTGCCTCCATCACGTGACTAGTGTGTCCCCCATTAACATCAATATAGACAAATTCCACTGCAGGGTCACCTGTGGATGTGGTCCTGCAGCTGTTGCAAAACTACAATTCCCATCATGCTTGGACAGGTTGGGATGATGGGAGCTGTAATTTGGCAACAGCTGCAGAGCCACAGAGGTTGTGCAAAACTGCTGTCCTCATACAAGAGTGTTGCACACCTTGTGGCCCTCCAGCAGCAGATCCCCCCACAGCAGTGTCAGCAGCAGATCCCCCCATAACAGTGTCAGCAGCAGACCCCCCCATAACAGTGCGTCATCCACTGGTGTTCTCAGCTACAGCGCCCCCATAACTACGAAGGACACAGTGCTGATAGTTCTGTCGTTACGGTATTTTGTTGTAAAAACATACGATAGCATAGCATAGTCTCCTGCTGAATCTACCGTAATTGTGGAAAGATGTCAAAGCAGAAAAGGATTTCATATAAAGTCCTTTGGGAACAGAGCAGCAGAGAAACACTTTGGGCCACCTCCAATAGAGAAAATGATACGGGAATGGAGGAAACAGGAGGATCAACTGCAAAAAACAAACAAAACAAAACAATGTTTTCGTGTGCATGCTGCAAAATGGCCATAGTTAGAAGTGGATATGAAAGAGTGCATCACGCGTCACAGGAACAAGGCTTTTCAGTGTTTACAAAAATGATCATCTAGGAAACCAAACGTCTTGCTGCAGGGAAAGGCATTGAGGACTTCACTGGATCACCATCGTGGCGCCACAGATTTATGAGGAGATGTGGCCTTGCTGTGCACACCAAAACTACTGTAGGATTGCACAAAAAATGCCTATAGAATATGAATCCAAGATTGTGCCTTTTCACAAATTTGTACTGGATCAAGAAAGAGAAATAGATTTGCAATAAGCCAGATTGGGAACATGGATGAAGTCCTGTTAACCTTCGATGTTCCATCAAACAAGACTGTTGATGTGTAAGGTGCCAAAACCATAACCATGAAAACCTCAGGGCGTGATAAAACCTGTCACACGGTTGTGTTGTCCCACTGTGCAGATGGCACCAAACTGCCACAAATGCTGAGTTTCAAGAGCAAAAACACCCCAAAAGAGGCAGTCCCAAGAGGAGTTATTGTTCATGTTCATGACAAAGAATGGATGGACAAAAATGACATGAAGATATGAATAGAAAAAGTGTGGTCCAAACATCCTGGAGGGCTTCTGAAACTTGCTCTACTAGTGCTTGACCAGTTTAGGGCACACGCATATCACTGAAGCCACAAAAAAGATTTAAAGAAGAGAAAACCCATCTAGCCGTAATTCCTGGGGGGTGTACCAGGCAGTTGCAACCTTTGGACGTTTGCATCAACAAGCCATTTAAAGTTTTCATGAGAGAAGAGTGGAACAAATGAAGGGCTGCTGGAAATAATGAGCTGACACCAACTGGACAAATGAAGAGGCCCATTATCACTCAAGTTTGTGAGTGGGTGAAAACCTCCTGGCAGTTAGTTAAGGATGAAACCGTTGTGAGGTCCTTCAAAAAATGTGGCATCAGCAATGACTTAGATTGCTCTGAAGATGACATCCTCTATGAACAGAGTGAAGACAGTGATGCTAGTGATTCTGAGGAACTGAGCTTCATAAATGTGGACAGTAATGATGAGGAGTTCCTGGGGTTCCCTGACAATCAGAGGAGTTGCCATACTTAAAGCTTAAAGTCAATAATAATGCTTGTTAATGCTGCTGTTGAGTTCTGTTTACATTTACATTGGTAAAATATGTTATTTATGTTATTAAATATTTTATCACATTTTTTGCTTCAAATTTGTTTTTCCTATTTTCCTCCTCTAAAACCTACATACATCTTATGGTCCAGTGTGTCTTACAGTCCAGAATATATTAAAGAATTTCTACAAATAAGTGAGGAAATAGTAAAGTACTTAACAGGTTAATGAGCCAAAGGAAAGTAAATTTCACAGAAGAGGGTTCAAATGAACCAAATACAGAAAGAAAAAAAATTAAACAACCCTGTGAGTCCTGGCTAACTAAGTTGGTTACCAGAGCATCGTCTGAATATACTAAGGTGCGGGTTTGATCCCCGGTCATGGCGTATACAAAAAACAACCAATGCGTGCATAAATAAGTGGAACAACAAAACCACGCTTCTCTCTCTCTTCCCTTCTTTCTCTCTAAAATCAATAAATAGCATTTTTAAAAAAGAAAACAACTTTAAAAATATGTGATACTGTTTCCACCTATCAGATGGGCAAAACTTAAAAGTCTAACAATATCAACTGATGAATAGAGTGTGTGGAGGAATGCAAATGCTTATTCACTTCTGATGGGAATGGAAAGCAGGAAAGCTATTTTGAAAACCAGCTTGACATCACTTATTAAAGCCGAATAACACAACATACCTATAATTTATGACCTATTAATTCCACTATTTTGTGTATACCTGAGAGAAATTTTCCTCTATTTTTACCAGAAGTCAGTTTCAAGAACACTACAGAAGCCTTGTTATAAAGCAAAAACAAAAAAAAATGTTTAAATAATATAAAAATAAAATTATCCAAATGTCTATCAATAATGGAAAGACTATGTCAGTTACAGTATATTCTTACAAGGATCAACAACAAATTATATAAAATTAATGAAATAAAACATGGTGCAACTATGATAAATCTCTAAAACATGGTGACCAAAAGAAGTAAAAAAAAATTCACATGATATGATTTTAGTTACAAAAATTTCAAAAGCAGATAACCTAAAAATGTATTATTTAAGGATAAATGAATATGTAGTTAGGTACTAAAATGGAAAAGTAAAGCATGGGAATAATTAACTCAAAAGAGGAAATACAAATGACCAAGGGTGTGAAATTCATCATGGAAATTCAAATTAAGAGAACAGTGATATCCCATTTCTAATCTAGATGTTGGCAAAAAAAAAAAAAAAATAAAGTGTCACAAACCCAAGAATTGTCAAGGATAGAAAGCTAAATTAAATTATTAGATACCCGTATCTCCTAAATCTAGCACTTCCAAACATAAGTTTATATACAGGAGAAATTCATGTATATGGGTACAAGAAGACATGTAAAAAAATAAAGTGTGATATAAACCTACTCAGCTGGAATTAGAATTACATGTATCAACATCATTATAAACTTCAAATTCAGAATAGGGGCCACCTCTGGTGAGGGAAGTGGTCAGGCATTGGTTCCCAAAAGGTGTTACATTATCTGCAAGGTTTCATATTTTATATATTTTATTTCTAAAAAAAATGTGACCTGAAGAAAAAAGATAAAAATAATAGGTTTTGATAGAGCTAAATGGTAGAATGGACATGTTGTCCATTATATTATTCTTTATATAGTTTCTTTATGCTTGAAGTATATGTGAATAATAATACATTAAGAGTAAGAATAAAAATAAGAACAGATGAAAAAAACTGGTACTTTCACACAATGGAATAGTACGCAGCAGAGAGAAGGAGCTCCTACCCTTTGTGACAGCATGGATGGAACTGGAGAGCATTATGCTAAGTGCAATAAGTCAGGCAGTGAAAGACAAATATCAAATGATGCCAGCTATAAGTGGAACCTAATCAACAAAATGAACAAGCAAGCAAAATATAACCAGAGACATGGAAATAAAGAACAAACTGACAGAGACCAGAAGGGAGAAGGGTGGAGGATAACAGGGGAAAGATGGAGGAAAGGTCAAGTCAAGGAACCTATGTAAAAGACCCATGTACAAAGACAATGGGTGGGAGGATTGAAAGTGGAAGGTAGAGGTGGGTAGAGCAGGGGAGAGTAATGGGGGGAAAATGGAAACAACTGTAATTGAACAACAAAAAAAAATTAAAAGAAAAAGAATATAAAGAGTATGATATGATTTCTTGGTATGGGGGGGGGTAACATATACTATTTTGGTATGCTGGTCTCTTTACTTCTCTGACTTGTCTTAAAATCTAACTTATCTTAAAATTTACCTGAAGTACCTCCTCTGTGACTTATTTCCCAGGCCCACATAAAGAAATTCAAACCACCGTAACTATACCTACATAGTATTTATCACACTGTGTTATGATTATATAATCTGTTTCTAAAATGCACAATAGTTTCCCGGAGATGCTGTGCCTTCATTTTATTTTTTTTCTAATGTCTTATACTCAGTGTTTGGCAAAGAGCGTATAGTCAATAAACAATCATTGACGAAGTTGAAAATACTGGGGCTATATTTCAGTGTAGTAAAATGAAGAAATAATAGAATTTTAAGACCTGGGTTCACCTTGAACTCATAGGTCTATTTTTAAGTATATTAGCCATGTCAATTAATCTCACCGGGCTCCATATTTTCAATGAAGATAACATATTGATTGTCTACTTATACCCCAGGAAAGTAGAGGTAGCTCAGAACGTAGAGGTCATTTCATAAACCCTACATACATTTTGTTGATTGGATGTTATAACTAGAAACAGAACAAAATAAATTCTGGAATCTAAAATGCCTTGAACTATCCAAAGTGTTGTTGTCATTGAAATGTTTTCACGTAGTGCCAGTAAGTAATGTACAGGGTGGGACAAAAGTAGGTTTCACAGTGGTTCGTATGGAAAATAATATAGTAATTAATAAATAATAATACAAGAATAAACTCTACCTTTCACATACTCACAACTGTACACCTACTTTTGCCTCACCCTGCATTTAGAGCCAAATATAAGAAGCATAAGGGTCAGGGAGACATCCTATTATTCAAAGTGAGAAATTGTTTGAGGTCAGAAGTCCCAGGAAGAAGTATAGTAGAAACTCAACAGTGTATATTGCCTTGGTTGCTCATGACTGATGCCTGTTCTGATTGAGTTGTACCTGTGCTGTACCAGTTTTTAAATATTTTGACTATCGCTCCTGTTTTGACATAGTGTGATTTAATCAAGCTGATACCTAACAGTACATTTTTAAATATACCACTTAAAAATGGCTAGGTTACAAATAGGTCAAATAAAACATATTCAGTTCTAAAACATTACCCAAATTAATGCAGATTTTTCTTTTAAAAATTTTTTGGTGACTCCAAGATTTTTTTTCATGTCTTGAAGTGCTTCGGGGCTATTTAATGAAGTTCAAATAGCACTATCTTATGTTTGAACAAAAGTATAGGCTGACAGAGTCTCGGTTAATAATGAGTTTGTTGTCGGATGTGTTAAATTTTTTCATCTAAATCTGAACTTTTATGCATGTGTGAACAAATGGAAGGAGAAACACAAAAAATAGTAAGATTTAATAATTAATTTTGCCTGAACTGTTTTAACTTATTTATTTTATTTCATTGTTATCCTCACCCAAGGACATGCTTATTGATTTTAGAGAGAAGAGAAAGTAAGGAAAGAGAAAGAGAGAAACATCAATCAGTTTCCGCTCATACATGCCCCGACTGGAAATTGAACTCACAACCTGTAGGTTTATGGGGTGACACTCTAACCAACTGAGCCACACCAGTCAGAGCAGTTTGCTAATTAAAATTTTCACAATTTCTTGGTAAGTATACATATTGGTAAATGAAGGAACTGCAAGGGGCTAGCTATCTCTAATTAAATGGCGGAAAGTTGAGAAAATGGAAGTGTAAATTCCCTTCTAAAACCCAGAAAAACAATGCTCTTCCTGAGGGGCTAGTTTAAGACAGAACCTGATATTCCATAACTCTGATAAATTATAGATATCCAGAGAGAACAAAAGGGAACAAGAGCTTTCCAGAAAGGTGTTAAAAAAAGAAACTGGAAATGTCAAAAGTATATAAAGGAGGAAGACTGGAAACATTTCTGTTGAGAAGAGTGTTTGAAAATACTTTGTCATAAAGGGATCTCTAAGATTTTTCTGTTCAAAGGAAATGTTCTGTACTCCGGTAAATGGCTCCCTATGAATCCAAACCTCAACACCCACTCACCAGGACACTGTGTGCAAAGACATACATTTTGAGGAAGTCTGGACATAGTTTGTAAGCAGCATTTAAACATAGAATTTCTAGGCAATATTGACTTCCAAATGCTGAGACCAAAAGGAGTAACAAGAATATATGGAGTATCTGGAGTCTGAAAAATGGCTGATTTCCCTTCATCACTTTCTTCATCTATTTCCGGAAATTTTTTTGCAAGAAGAGATGGAAGCATTTGTATGATAGAGGAGACGAAAGATAAAATACAATGTTCTCTTCCACAGAAGCTCTGAAAAAAGAGGTTAGGATCAGCAATATCTAAGAAGGAGGGACTAACAGGTTTGTTTTGAAGCAACATTTGTATACAAGCTCACTGTTTTTAAGCATTGCTTTTATTGTAGATAGAGACTTTCATCTTCTTTTTAAAAAAATTGTATTTATTTTTAGAGAGAGAGGAAGGGAAAGAAAAAGAGGAGAGAAACATCAATGTGTGGTTGCCTCTTACACGCCCCCTGCTGAGGACCTGGCCCGCAACCCAGGCATGTGCCCTGACTGGGAATCGAACCAGCAGCCCTTTGGTCCAAAGGCCTGCACTCAATCCACTGAGCTACACCAGCCAGGGCAAGACTTACATCTTCTTAACACTATTATTAGCTTCATCATTACTGATAATATCATTATTTGAGGGAATTGCATTGTTCATGGAGATTATGGGGAGCACAAACCACCTACTGACAGTTCTATGATCAGAGAATCCAAAAAGTTGAAATGTCTAAGAGTATGTTAGCATTCTAAGAGACAGATGAAGAGATACAGGATTCTCAACCTCTCTCAGTGGAGATGAGGAATAGCATGACAGTCCATTCTAAAAGAGAAAGTAATGGACGTTGGTGGCTGATTGCAATTAGCTGCATTTAAACTTTCCAAAATAACTTTTATTATATTGGAATTAAATGGGAGGTTCCTATAACAAAAGGAATTGCAGTGAGCTGTTCTTTCATTTCAAATCACCTAGTAAATGCACCTGTTACTTGAGTCCTTAACTATTACCAAAGTAGTTTTCTTACATTCTTGGCAAATGTTTGTGTTTACGTAGACTTTCTAGACTTCAGTATGGCAATGCCTTTTTGCCCCTTATTTCTGTGTATTAAAAATGAGCTTGAATTTCTATAGCTCTTTTCACTCTCTGCTCACAAGCAGATTCTTGGCTAACTTGATATTCTCTCCATTTTGTGTTCTGAAATGAATACAGAATCCCAGCCTGGGATTAGGAGCAGGGTCTGGAGACTGAATGGATCGTGGCACTGCAGAACTGTGGTCCACCAGACTCATCTCATTTCTATCTACTCCGCCCATCCTCAAGAAGACAAGAGAGACACAGTCTGCAGAGATGGAAAGCTAAGCTTAACTCTGACCAGGGCAGATGGCCAACAGCTAACCTCACCACAATTGTTCTATTATCTAAAATTATAATATCGATGATTCATTTCTTCAGATTAAACCAGCCCTCCTTAATTTAGACATGAAAAATTAAATATCAGTGAGTGAAAATAAGTTATTCCCAAGAATCTTTACCTTTATTTTAGTAGATTTAAAAATATTTTAAAGTGATTATTATAAGGGGAGTGTTGTCCTACCTAACTTGTTGTTGACATGAGAGTCAGTTTAAATTTTGAACATACACACATGTATTTGTATTTATATTTTATTGAATCTATTATTTTGTTTTAATCCTCACCCAGGGTTATGTTTATTGATTTCAGAGAGGAAAAGAGAGAGAGAGAGAGAAAAAAAAAAGAGAGAGACATATCTATTGGTTGCCACTTGTACACACCCTGACTAGGGATTGAATCCACAACCTAGGTGCGTGCCCTGTCTGGGAATCCAATCCACAACATTTTGGTGTTTGGGACAACACTCCAACCAACTGAGTCACCTGGCCAGGTCTCCATAGTTTATTAATAGCATTAATTTTCACCCTGAGGGGTTTATTGTGAGTACAGATGTGATGGTTAATTTTTTGTGTAACTTGACTGGGTCACAGGGTGCCCAGTTGTCGGGTTAAACATTATTCTGGGTGTGTCTGTGAGAGTGTTTTGAGGTGAGATTAATACTTGAATCAGTAAACTGATTAAACAAATTGCCCACATCTACACATGCAGCCATCATCCAATATCTTGAAGGCCTACCTAGAGCAAAAGGTTGAGTAAATAAGAATTTTTTTAATAATTACTTTATTGTTATTCAATTACAGTTATCTGCATCCTCTCCCCTCCCCTCCCCCCACCCTCTCCAACTCCACCTCCCTCCCCCACCTCCCTCCTCCCCTTTGGCTCTGTCCATGTGTCCTCCATAGTGGCTCCTGAAAACCCTTCTCACCATTGTCCCCACCCCTCCCTCCTGCCCACTGTCAGACTGTTCTTAATTTCAATGTCTCTGGTTATGTTTTGCTTGCTTTCTGCTTCTGTTGATTATGTTCCAGTTAAAGGTGAGATCAT
>PVJI01004277.1:0-110740 GCA_004026765.1 Micronycteris hirsuta | reverse complement strand
TTCCCAAAGTCGTTCCAGCTGAGTGATGAATCACAAAAGGGCTGGCAGTTTATCGGCAGGAAGAAGCCTCAACTCCCCTTCCAGTCTCTGACCTAGGAGAACTACGTGCGGTAAAGCCCCAGGCTCTCCTCTGAGCACGGACGGGCCAGACTGGGCAAGGCCCCTGCAGGCAGGTCACACCGAGAATTAAGAGTGTCACGCAGATCAGAGTTTGGTTTCAGAGTCCCTGAAGTATCAGAAGAACCCCTCGGACCGGGCAGCCCTCTGCAGCTGCTGCCGCCGCCACCGCGGCGCAGACGGGCTCTCCATCGGCGGCCTGGGCCACCCTCCCTCCGTCTGGGCCTTGCCGGAGCTGGGCCTGCCCCTGTGCCAAATGCTCGAGTTAACATTTGTGTCAGTGTTTCCATTATAAAATGCTTTTCCCCCCTTCAAGAATATGTAACTCAACTGTTAAATTACCCTCAAGGCCGCAGGCTGGCAGATGCGGTGTTTTTATTTCCTACAGAGGGCGGGGGCTGCCGGGCCCTGATGGGGATGGCACAGGTCTTCAAAGGCACCTTCCAGGGGACCTGCGGCCCCGCCAGGCCACCTCACCAGGGGCAGGGACACGGGCTATGGCCTAGAGCTGCCCCAAGGGGGGCGGTTCTAGGCTCAGCGGTGGCTGCTCAGGGAAAACCTTCAACCCCTGTGGTGTGAGGTCCTGGACCCAACAACTGGCGCTGCCTAGGGGAGAAATACCCAACCTGAGGCTCCGTCTCACCACCTGCCCCATGGTCTGAGTGACCCAGAGACCCAGGGAAGGGAGACGAGGTGCAACGCGATGTGCTCGCCCAATTCTGCAAATCCTTAGTAACACTTTTTAATATGCAAGAATCAAAAGTACAGCAGTTTTACAATGTAGGAAAATTTAATACATACTATATAAACAACATTATTTACATCAGAAATCACTAGGACAGTGGCATTTTTCACAAATATAAATTAATTACTGTTTAGTCAACAGGTTTTAAAAGTCCACAATTTTACAATAAAGAAAAACCGTCTGCCCCTGAACGAGGCGGGTGCAGACGGACTAAAGCAGCCTGGACCTTTGGCCTGGCTCTCCTCGCCCGGCACGGCAGCCCCAGACAAGCCAGACGACCCCTGGGGCCCGGGGCCCGGGGCCCCAGGCCCCAGGCCCCGGGCCCCGCTCCTGCTGACGAGTGCATTTTGGTCTGTAGGATTTCGGGGTCCGTGTGGGTTCCTAGCTGAACCGTGTTTGCACCGCACGTCCTGATGCGGCGTCCAGTCGCCGGGCGAGAGAATGTCTGCAGCATGACGTGAGAAGTGTCCTGGTTTCCCGTGAAGGGCGTAGGGAATGACTAGGAGGAGAGGGAGCCCGGGGCCCTCGGGTGGGCTCCACGGAGAGCCCGGCCGTTTCCGGCCGTCTCTGAGAGACAGCCATGCTGGGTCTGAGGGTCGCCTGCCCTTTTCCGGGGTGACAGTAGCCATGTCGATCTTGTTTCTATTTGGGATTCGGGTGAGGCTAATTCCCCTCTTCCTCAATCCTGCTATTTCTACCCAATTATGAAATCTTTCAAAGCTAGGCTCCATGGAAGACCATCCTCAGAGATTCCTGGGGCAATGCCTGCCATCCACAAATGAGAGACTCTCCACCTGAGCAAATGTCCGTGTTCGATCTAAGCACAGTATTCACACTGACCGAGATCAGCAAGGGAACGCCTCCCTGCTCCAACGCACTCTGCAAACACGCTCCAACACCCACCATCAATGCTTTTACGGGGATACTGCGATTCTGTAATCAACACTGATCTGGCTGATACTGCCTTTTGCTCTAATGTATGGCACTCGAGGTCCTGAATGCAAACAAAAGGAAGTTCCTTTTTCCTCATGATGAGACATCTTTGGGAATAACTTGTATCTCTTATCAACAACAAAAAGCCTTGATGAGTATTGAAATGCAGAGCCTCAGATAACTTCTCCAGGCCTCTTCGTAGTAAAAGGACACGGGGAGCCTCGAGGAGCCTCCAGGAGGGCGCGACCGGACTTCCCACAGGGGAAAATCCCGGGGCTCAGCCCCGCCCGGATCTCCAGGATCCGGCAAGCCAACGTCGCCTTCCTTCTTCCCGGGCGACTCAAACATGGGGTAGTGTTAGCATCGTCAGCAAGAAGCTGAACTTACAGGGCCAAAGCAGAGGCTCATTTCCTACCTTCTCCCACAGGGCAGTCACAGCACGTCCCCAGGGGATGGCCCTAGCAAGGGCCTCCTCTGCTGTCCCTTGGGCTTTGCCTCAGGGTGTGCGTGGTGCGCGTGGACAGTAAGGAACCCCAAGTCCAGGGGGAGGTAAATAAGGATACAGTGGGCCCACTGGACTCCCAGCCCAGGCCGTGAGGGCCCAGGGTCCTCGCTGGGACTCCGTGCTGGCCGGCCTTGGGGTGCTCTGTGCAGCGGGAAGCGACAGCCACCAAAGCCGCATCTGCTTCCCTAGGGGGATGCAACCAGGGGGCTGTTAATAAAGGCATCGATGGTGCTGCCCAGGACACCAGCAAGTAAGTGATAATGAGCTTATGAAGTGCCCCAGGTCAGTGCGAGGAGTTTAATGCCATGTGTGCCCAGTGGAAGGCTTTCCCCCAGCTCCGAGCCCGGACGCGAACAGGAACACAGCATGCTCAAGTCAGTTACTCTGACTCCACCCAGAGAGGCCTCTGGACATGCTAATGACACCTGCATGCTCTGTTTAAAGTGAGTGACATGGAGGCCCCGGGATCGGGAAATGGATGTGACCACCTTACCCCCAGTCCTGACTCACTCACTGTCTGCAGCTCAGTCACTTGTCCTCGGATGCTTCCTATCGCGGAAAAGCGTTTACCTTGGGTCTACCTGTTGGTCGACATCATTCTAAAAGAAACTGAGTTCAGTTCTAACGTAACAGTGGGAGCCTGTTCACCACAGGTAACAGCTCACTTCTCACCTGTCCACCCCCAACGAGTGCCAGGAGGTAAGACTTGTCATCTCCTTCACTAGGCCGTGTAAAGGGGACTTAAGTGCCACCAGCAGACGCTGACCTGACGCCACACTGATTGCTCCTCCCACTCCCTGGCACTACCCTCCCACCACCTGGGGACCCTGCCCACCCAAACACCCCAGCTCAGCTCAGCACCCACCAGCACCACGCATGTCAGCAGGCTGCCTCCGCTTCCCCTCCTCCCCAGGCCCCGGAGCTTTACTTCTCGTCACAGGAATCAGAAACCCACCAGGGATTCCAGTTTCCAGCCACACTCCCCCCACTAACCCTGCCCACTCCCAACCAAGTCAGACAGACCCCCGCTGACTTCCACCTGACTCAGCAGTACTGAAAGTCAGCCAACTCTCCCTGGCCCGGGAGGCCCGTTCAGAAGGACTACACCTTTGAAATGTACAGACGATGTGGGAAAAATTAGTGTTTGTAGGGAAGGGCCATTGTGGAGATGTCCCCCCCCCCACCCCCTGCAACACAGGTGTCACACAATGAGGCCCAAGGGTATCACTTTTCCCAAGAACACATTTGAGGGGTCTACCTGCCCCCCCACTTCAAGTTCTATGATGCAAGACCCCACCCACTCGTCCCCACACCCACACTCCCCATCAGCAGCAGCGTCACGTCACCGTGAACCAAACCTCGCCCCGTCCACTGTCCAGCAGGTCCCGGCAGCCTTCATGCACACGTTCCTTCCCTGACCACCGCACCCAGGTCCCGGGCACAGTGACCCCGGCGATAAAACATTCATGACTGAGGTCCCTTCTTCCTTCACTGGGGAAGCACAGCCCGTGAAGCTGGGACACGAAAGTCACCTCTTCCTCCTAGCACCCTTCGAAGCGGGAGGCCAGAACCAGGCTGGAGCGGGATGGGGTACCAGGGTGCAGGAGTAGTGACCAAACCAAAGCTGGACCCAACCGAAGCCCCCCACTCCCGGAAGCGCCCCTCAGCCGATGAGCTGATGGCAGCAGCATGTCCAGAAACGCCACTTACTGGTCTAGATAACTGGCTCCTGTTGGATCAGACCAAAAATATCCAGGTGCTTAATGATTCTTGCTCTCCCGTTTTTCCAAGCCGTCCTTTATGTTTTCCGGACATTCCAGTTATAATCTGGGTTGTTTTTCTGTTCTAGTGATCTCTCCAAAGGAGACCTATGATCCAGGGGTGACTTGGAGTCGTGAGGAGATTTCTGAGAAGGGGGCGAGCGAGGATCCGAGACTGCGGGGTGCAGGGGGGGCAGGGGCTGTTTGTACTCCCCCAGCTTGTCTGTGTGGAAGGAGCGGTAATGGTCTGAGGGTCCCTGGCCGTGGTAGCCCATTGGGGGGCGGTGGTCAGACATCCGTCGGAAATCCTGCTGGTGGTAATTCTGCGGCCTGAATTCATCAGATCGCCGCCGCTTGGATTCATGGTGGTGCCTGAAATGAAGATGCAAGGATCAGCAGGAAGGTCATGGCCACATTCCCACCCTGCTGCTTCATCGTCCAGTGGTCCTCTCCTGTGCTCAAATTCAAGGGCACTTCCACAGGACTCATAGCAAGTATTCACATTACTAGGAATCAAAACCAAAACAAAAGTTAATTACGAAAGGCTATTTTATACTTATTGGCAAAACACATGCTTTGAAATGACCTAAGCCCCATCAAAGCTGCAAAGAAATGAGCACACACTGGAATCGCTGATGCCCTTGGACACTCACACGCCCTGCAGGGAAACTGGCAGCATCTACACACACCTTCCTACTCCTTGACCCGGCCCAGCAGAAAAAGAGCCACAGAAATTATTCTCTAACTTATTAGCAAGAGCAAAAGACACAATCGATCTAAATATTCAACAATGGGTGAGGGGTTAATTATTTTAAAAAATTGGCTCAATGCAAAGAATGTTAATTTTTTTTACTTAGGGCCACGGGCAACTGCTTGTTATCCTAGTGACAGAGAGTCGGTGCAAGTCAACGACAAGATGACAATCCAATCAAAACTGGGCAAAGGATCTGAGCAAATCTCTCCGAGGAAGGTGTGCAAACGGCCACTAAGCACATGGAGAGATGCTCCACATCCTTAATGAACATTAATCACTAGAGAGAGACGAAAATCAAACCACAGTGAAATTCCTCTGCGCCCTCACTAGGATGGCCATGTTAGTAAAACCAGGAAATTAGTGTTGGCAAAGACGTGGGAAAACTGCAACTCTCCTACGTTGCTGGTAGGAATGTAAAATGGTTCAGGCTCTACGGAAAAAAGTTAGGTGGTTCCTGAAAAGTTAAACACACAAGCACTGTACGACTGAGGATCCCACCCCTAGGCTCGCAGCAGCGCTGTGCACGGCAGCCAAAGGTACCAACGACTCAGATGCCCCCCAGCGGGCGAATGGAGAAACACAATGCAGCATGGACGTCTACAAAGGAATAGTATTCAGCCATAAAAAGAAATGAAGTCTCATATATGCTACAGTGTGGATGGGCCTTTAAAACATCATGCTGGGACTTCCGGCCAAGATGGAGGCGTAGGTAGACACACTGTGCCTCCTCGCATAACCAAAAGAGGAAAAACAGTAATTTAAAAACAAAACAAACCAGACTGACAGAAAATCGAACAGAGTGGAAGTCCCACCACCAAGGAGTGAAAGAAGACACGTGCATCCAGACCGGGGAGCGGGGCGGGGTGGAGGGCGCGCCGTGAGACAGCGGTTTGTGCAGCGGGGTGGGGCAGGCAGCACTGCCGCTGCCCAGAGAAGCCCGCGGCTGGCCAACCGGGAACCAGTGGGGTCAAGAGTGGCAGACCGGGCGGTCCCACATTCGAGTACAGATAAACCGGGAGAAAAAGCTGGGGAGCAGAGCAGACCACGCAACCCACCATCTCGGGGGGAAAAGCCTCAAACCACCTACTGAAAACAGCTGTGGGGGTTGAGGTAGCAGCGGGAGGAACTCCCGGCCTCACAGGGGAGTTCACTGGGAGCAAGTGACTGGGAGCTGCAGAGAGCAGAGGAAGAGCCATGGTTCCCTCCCAGGCCCTGCCCCCCACAGGCAGCGTCACAACACAACTACGTCGTTTACCCCGCCCTGGTGAACACCTAAGGCTCCACCCCTTAAAGTAACAGGCACGCAAAAGAAAAAAAATGGCCCAAATGAAAGAGCAGATCAAAACGCCAGAAAAAGTACAACTAAGCCACGAAGAGATAGTCAACCTATCAGATGCACAGTTCAAAACACTGGTAATCAGATGCTCACAGGATTGGCTAAATTTGGTCGCAAATTAGATGAAAATATGAAGAATACGCTAAGAGAAATAGGGGAAATGTACAGAGAACTGATAGTGATGAGAAGGAAACTGGGACTCAAATCAACGCGGTGGACCAGAAGGAAGAAAAAAAACATTCAACCAGAAAAGAATGAAGAAACAAGAATTCAAAAAAGTGAGGAGAGGCTTAGGAACCTCCGGGACATCTGTAAACGTCCCAACAGCCAGGTCATAGGAGTGCCAGAAGAAGAAGAGGAAGACCAAGGGATTGAAGACTTATTTGAACAAATAATGAAGGAGAATTTCCCCAAGCTGAAGGAAATAGACTTCCAGGAAGTCCAGGAAGCTCAGAGAGTCCCAAAGAAGTTGGAACCAAAGAGGAACACACCAAGACACATCATAATGACATTACCCAAGATTAAAAATAAGGAGAGAATCTTAGAAGCAGCAAGAGAAAAGGGGAAAGTTACCTACAAAGGAATTCCCATAAGACTGTCAGCTGATTTCTCAAAAGAGACCTTATAGGCAAGAAGGGGCTGGAGACAAGTATTCCAAGTCGTGAAAGGCAAGGACCTACAACCAAGAATACTCTATCCAGCAAAACTATCATTTAGAATTAAAGGGCAGATAAAGAGATAAAGTGCTTCTCAGATCAGGTCAAGTTCAAGGAGTTCATCATCACCCAGCCTTTATTATATGAAATGTTAAAGGGATTTATATAAGGCATGGAGGGATATCAACAGGGGAGTGGGAAGGGGAGAGAGAGGAAAAAGTACAGAGAATAAGTAGCATAAACAGTAGGTAGAAAACAGACAGGAGAGGTTAAGAATAGTACAGGAAATATAGAAGCCAAAGAACTTATGTGTATGACCCATGGACAAAAAATAAAGGGTGGGGAATAGCGGGGTGCGGGGCAGAGGGGAATAAAGGGGGGGAAATGGGACAACTGCAATAGCATAATTGATAAAATATATTCTAAAAAATAAAAAATAAAAATAAAACATCATGCTAAGAACTCAAAGAAGGCAGTCCCCAAAGGCCAATTTTTGTATGATTCCATTTATGCAAAATATGCAGAATAAGTAACTTCACATAAACAGAACACACGCTGGGAACTGCCAGGAGCCGGGGGCAAAGCAGAATGGAGAGTGGCTGCTGATGGCTACAGGGCGATGAAAGGACTTTGAACTTGACAGAGGTGGCGGTTGTACAACACTGTGAATGTATTAAATGTCACTGAACGGTTCATTTTAAAATAATTCATTCGTGCTATATGGATTTCCCCTCAATAAAAAGAAAGATAAAGACGATGGCGACTTCAGGTTCCAGTCAAGACAGAGGAACAGGGACGAGGTTTACCCTCCTGCCTGAAACCACCAAAGAGAGACAAATCATACACAACAAAGGTTTTCAGGACATCACGTCAGACGTAAGGCAACAGTGTCGATTCCCGAGAGACGGGAAACTATGGAGATGGGCCTGGTCAGCGCCCCACTCGGGGCCTGCAGAGTGGCCAGGCCTCCGCACAGGGAAGGGGGGGCCAGAGCCCAGCAGACGTCCCGACCTGACAGCCGAGGCAGCTGGAGTTTGCAGGATGGATGCAGAAGAGAGTTCTGCACACGGAGAGCAGTTCAGAGCTCTGCAGATGTGTTCACCTGGGTGCCTATCCTCGGCCCGGGCCTGTGATGCCCAATCCGGCTCCCTGCTGAGCTCACTCCTCAGCGCCCAAATCAACGATCGCCAGCTCACCTCCTCCTCAGCCCTCGAAAGACCTCAGACGTCCCTACTACCGACCACCCAATCAGCACAGTGTCAGCTGCCCACATCGTGATTCCTCCGCAACACCGCAAAGATACCGCGACGGCCAAGAGTTTTCTCAAACTTGGGACCACGTCTGGGCACACGATGAGATGAACGCATTAGCAGCTCACTGCGTCTGATAAATACACTAATGCACCTGCCTCTCCCTCTGCAACAGACAACTGCTGGCTGAGGCCCGCTCCTGGCGCCCCAGGCCTTCCACATACCTGTCGTAGTAATCTCTGTGTCCCCGGTGGTCTCGGTCACTGCTGTACTGATCATAGGGTCTCTTCCTGGACAGGTTGTTGGGTCTGTAGCTCCCAGAACGGTGGCTGTCCATGTGTCGCCGGTCCCCATAATGGTGGTCCTTGTACCAGTGCTGCTCATACTGATGGTGCCTGTCGCTGCCCCACGGCGGGTTGTTGTTCCCGCCACCGTAGTTGAACTTCCTTTCCCGCTGCCAGTCCCCTCGATCTGCGGGAGGAGAAAGAGTGGTCACCTCGGGACTGGAAGGAATGGCCGCATTTCACTTCCACTGGAGTTTAAACTGAAAGGCTGGCATGTGTTATAAATAGACATTAAATTTCCTCCTTTTTGGTCTTTTTTGTTGCTGAAGTTTAAACTGAAAGGCTGGCATGTGTTATAAACAGACGTTAAATTTCTTCCTTTTTGGTCTTTTCGATGCTGGTAACATATCACTAATGAGTCCTAACATGCTTCCCCCACATTTTAAAGCAAAAGAAAATTCACTGCCTTTCTCCTTCTGCAATCTTAATAACTATTGCTTTTTATTTTCGACCCGTTTATACCTTCCAAACTGGGGCAGACCATTAAAATGAGATGTCACTCAAAAAACTGAACACTAATTCAGAAAACAGCACTACAGAAATTCACAGCTGCAAGGTAATAACCTCCATTTATACATCTGAAGTTTATTTACCTGCTAGTACCATAAGCTAGTGCCTGGTCTCTGAAAATTATTCCAAACTATACTCACTGCTTCTATTCTTCGTCCCCTGCCCACACCAAAAAAAAAAAAAAAAAAAAAGAGGGTAAAAGTGCCCCTTCCAACTTTGGAACTGGGTCAGCACTCAACTCTCAAGGGGAGACCTAAAGTAAAATTTGTTTCAGCTTTTTCAGCCTCCATTTTCCCCTGCAGAGAAGAATCATGCTTATTTCAATCACAAAAGAATAGTGAAGGCACAGAAGTCCAGGAATGGAGGCTAGAGTGGGGTGTGCGCTCAGAACCCGTGGACTTAGGCCCTCGATCCAATGAGATATCCTTTTGAGAGAAAGGCAGAGGGAGCCCTGAGACGGAGATGCACGGAGGAAGGCCTGTGGAGGTGGAGGCAGAGAACGCCCGGGGTGGCTGGCAGCCACACGAGCCCGGACAGAGGCAGGGAACACACGCTCCCTCAGTTCCTCAAGAAGGAACCAACCTGGTGACACCCTGATTTTAGATTCTGGCCTCCAGACTGTGCAAGAATGAATTTCTGTTGTTTTAAGTCACCAGTGTGTGGCAGTTTGTTCCAGCGGCCTTTGGAAAGTAGCACAGAAACTGACCCAGAAGGAACTATGTGACCTCATGGGGAATCCAATCTTCTGTCTACAACGCTGTGAAGACCAAAGACATGCCACCAAATAAATGTCTCCATGCATTTGGCTGGTCCTCTAGAAGTTTTCTACAGAGCCAAAGAATAACACCGTCAAGGAAACCACGCAGCTTAGAAATTTACACCATTAAAACAATGTACAGTCAGCCAGCGGCTTAAATTCATCCCTGATCCGGGGAGGATCAGGCCAGAGGACTGAGAAGTAAGAAACTGTGACACTCCTCCCCAGGAATTAACAAACGACGACAAAATGAGACACCTCCACAACGTGAAAGGAGCACTTGAAGACGGTTCAAACCAAATGGAAAGTCAGATTTCAAACCGGGTGTCAATGCCTGTGGTACAGTGCAGATGCTTAAAACCCAGGCCAAGTCGCATTTATTTCCAGAGAAATCACACAGTGCTTCTCTTTCTTCTTGAACCCTCCATGAGGTAGGTCACTGGTTAGGAGTACTGAGCTATTAAGGAGATGGATGAGGAATCCAGGGTTTAAATAAAAGACTACAGTTAGCTTAATAAGAAGAGTTCTTTCAAAGGATCAGAATATAAAATCTGTGACATCACAGGAATAACACAAAACCAGCCCAATCCCAGGAAAAAGCCGGCACGACTAATACAACGAGATCTAAGCACACAAGAACCTTTCCCAACTGCCCTGCACACTCATCACTCCCCTCACCGCCCCCCCAATAAAATGGTGATCAACTAATTTGGAACTACTTGACTTTTAATATTAGAAGACATCGGGCTTCTGCTTCCAAGCAGTTTAGAGGAGCCTGCAGCAGAAATTACACACTGCCAAGAACATTAAGAAAGGGCAGATAAACAAAAAAGGACCTGTTTAAAGACACCAAAGAGCAGCCAAAGCAATCAGGACTAGGAGGAGTACGATTCCAAAGAGCAGAAAACCTCCAACAGGGACGGGCCGCCTGCTGCCGCCACGGGGACAGCCGTGGCTCAGGGCTCCGGTGGGAGGCCGAGGACCCGGCGGCGACAGGTGGCCACCCTGTCACACTGGCGATTCGCATTTCCTCTCTGTGTGAATTCCCTGTTCCTAGTGTTTGCCCAGGTTTTTCTTTTTTTAGTTTTCTCTTTTTAAAGCAAGTAACAAAGACCCAGTTTACCAGCTTTGCTTTTTAAGCCTAAGCTGAACATTACACATCACAGGACTGTGAAAACCCTTTAAGTTATCAGCACTCACGCACACTACACAACGCCCTCGACTTAGAGTAAACCAGAAACGTTCTGCCCCTGATGCATTGCTATCTGTCACCACTGAATGCTGGGGGAAAAAAAAAAATTGAAATGACTCCATTTTTCTATTTGGGTATCCTTTTGTTATTAATTTACAAGGGCTCTTTCAATATTAACAGTCTTTCAGTGCTGACAATTTTGATCATTGAGCTACGATGTAGACTGTAGACTGTTTCCCGCAGCCTATCAGTGTGTCTTTTGAGTCTGGAGACTATGTTCTTCTTTAAGTTAAAGGGACATACTTTTATTTCATGTCTTATCTCATTCTGAAAACAAGAGGACAATAAAGTGATGGCCGAGAATAAAGCACAAAGGTCCAGCTGCTGTCTCTGGAAAATAAAATGATCCTTCTTTCATTAGCTCTTTCCGCAAGTCCACTTCATGACCTACCTGCATTGCTAAAGTGTCTCTTGTTGGGGTGACTGTAGTTATCTCTCGGGTGCCCGTGCATCTGCGGGCCGTGGGAGGCAGGCAGGTGGGACTTCTGGGGGTGCAGGCCGTGCGGGGTGTGGGACTGAGACATCACCGAATCCCGGCTGGACCCCGAGGCCTCGGGCCGAAATGGCTTCTTACCACCAATCATATCATCTTTCTTCTTTTGCTCCTAGAGAGTAAAAGGAAACCAGAGACGCTCAAGGTCCCGGGCTGAATTCCCAAGAACGGTATCAAGATCATCACCTTCAAATAGCTCCTTCTTGGCTTCTGACCTGCCACTTACTACCTTCTTTCCAAAGCACAGCCAGCAATACCGCCGAGCTCCCACAGCGTAAACACGCTCAGCACCACCCACTGCCCTGCCCCGCTAGGCCAGCTCGGCCGATGAGCGCCCGTAAGCACACGGGCCGGGACTGCTAGATGCCGCCACATGGGCCCCAGAACAGGTGCCCAGGCGGACGGCGTTCTCAGAGACCCCCTTTCCCTGTAAAACCAGGACCACCCGCTTTCTGAGGCTAATTAAACCAGACAGCCCCAACTGGTCTAATTTGGTCCATGTGTTCTTCCTAAGCCATTTTGTGGGGTTTTAATATATGTATATTAAACAAAAACATTATTTGGTATTATTTTTCACTTAACGTGGAAATCTCACGAGTACTTATTTCTACAATATTACATTGCAGGTTGAGTAATACTCCCGAATGTGGACATATCATGATCCACTGAGTCTAGTTCTCGGTGTTGAACACTCGCGTTATTTCCACCACAAACATGTTTACATCCTTAGTTATCTCCTTAAACTAAGTTCTTAGACTGAAGCCCGTGTTTCAGTCGTGGCTCAGCCTCACTGCACCGCCCTGCAGACGACGCGGGTGACGTCGCGAGCAGGGCCACCGCTGCTGTCACTCAGCCCACACTAGCTCCGGACGCCCCGCTGCCGAAGCCCCGCACACCCCATGTCCAACCTCCAACGCTCGCCCCAGAGTTCACCCGCTCCCAACCACTCCACTCCTTCCTCAGGCCTTTCCCGACTGCTCACTCAAAGACTTCCTGTAACGCTTAGAATTTACACTAACGTTCAGCAAGGTTCGTGTATCGCTGCTGCATTCACTGCTGTATCGTACGTCATGCTCTTCCATGTGAGTGAGACTACTAGTTACTTCGGGGCACTGCTCCACAGCTCTACACAGGGCTGACCCACCACAGGGCGTAGGACACGCTCACGCAGCACGTACTTCTGAGCAGCTGCCCTGCGCTGGCTGTGCTCCAGGTGCTGAGGGTACGGCAGAGGCCAAGAGACATAAAACTCCTGCCTTCACGGAGTTGCTGTGGCACTAGAGCCGGTAGTAAATGCTCCTAGACGGGCCCTAACGGCTAATCTGGGTTGGGCCCACGTGCCATGTCAGCAGGTCTGCACATGGACCTGCCTGCACAAGGAACCCTGGCCCTGCACCGCTGGCCAAGTCCCTGCCGTGCGCACCCCCTCCTCCAAAGGGGGTGCTCCTGTCTGCTCCTTCGTGTGAGCAGCGGGGGCCCTCAGTACAGAAGCAAGGAGGACACCATGCTCACATGGCCCAGAAAAGAACAGAAAAAAAGATTTTCCGCCCACAATCCTGTCACCTGTCAGGACCCACGTTTGTAAGTGACAACAGACATGTGCATCTGAAAAAAAAGGCCTGGTGAATACATGATTCCAGGACAGAATAACAACCCCTTATCAGAACTTCAACACCATTTGAAACAGTCAATAAATACACTGGCTGTTTTCCCATCAGGCCGTGCACGGTTAGCTAGTGGTGCGCACTGAGAAGCCGCACAGCTAATACAAAGAAAGGGGGCACAGGGCGAGGCAGGGTGGCCGCAGGGGGCTCCCGTACCCCTCTTGGACCTATGTCTCCATCCATACAGTCAGGAGGAGACCCAGCGACCCCTCTAACACCACTGCCCCATGATCCTATGATCCCCTCCCCAGGGAAAACAGTAATTAAGGAATTTTCCTGTGGCACAGGTTTTTATCTGTTTGAATGAATTAAGATTAGGTTTGTATTTTACCTCCTCTTCTTGAGATCTTTTCTTATGAGCCATCTTGTATAACTTATGCAACTTTCGAGCATCAAATTCTGTAAACTTGGAAACAAAAATCCATAGGTTCCTAAAAAAAAAAAAAGACAAAACACAAAACAGTTCTGGTAAATTATAGAATTAAAAAAATAACTCTTTATTCTCTTTTGATTGATAGTAAGCTACTGAATTTTGCTGTGCAACCTCTCCAAGTGTAGAAATCAAGTTACAGAAAGAAAGACTCTTTCAGGCCTGTGCCTCAATCACGCACTTTTTTTTTTTTTTTTAAGATTTTATTTATTTATTTTTAGACAGAGGGGAAGGGAGGGAGAAACAGAGGGAGAAACAGCAATGTATGGTTGCCTCTCACATGGCCCTCACTGGGGACCTGGCCCGCAACCCAGGCATGTGCCCTGGGAATCGAACCGGGACTGCTTGGTTCCCAGCCCGTGCTCAATCCACTGAGCCACACCAGCCAGGGCTCAATCACACCCCTTTACATGCTACTGGCAATGGTTCTGACTCAGCTCCGGAGACCAGAGTCTCTCTCACAGCTCCAATCTATTTGTCGCACTGGCACCTGGGACTCAGTCTGAGCCTGCCTCAGCCTTCTGTGCTTCTGGCCTCCGCCTCTCAGTCCACCAGGACCACCACCTCCCAGATCCAGCACCCTGTTCTTTCCTTCCAGAGGTCAACAAGACCCCTTGTTCCTTCCCTAAAACTCCGAGGCACTCCTTCCCTCCAAGGGCACTGCCTTCAGCCTAGCGCACAGCATTCCTGTTGGCAGGGGAGTGACTGACCAAAAGGGTCTGAACTCGGAGGCGGGGGGGGCCCCCTGGGGGAGCTGGAAAGGGAGCCTCGTGACCTTGAGCTCTTTCTAGAGCAGTTCCACCCTGCTGTGCTAAGCGACTCCCAGAACACAGGGCTGGCTCCCTAACGCACACCCCTGCTGCACCACAAAGAAAGCCGTTTGCCTTCCTCTCTAAGGACGGCTCGAATAAGACTTCAGTCATCTTACTGAACTGCCTTTAAAACCTAAAACCCCCTGCCCGCTGCCGGGCCCACTCTGGGCCCTTACTGCAGCCTGAGAACGCTCTTCATCTAAGGCCACTCCGCTTTGCTATGACCAGTTCAAGCGCACCTGCCTGCCCCTCAACACACGTGCCTCCCGACGTCTCTTTGGCTCGTGCCTTCTGCTTCTGGGAATTCCTGCTACACTTGCTCTTGCAGTCACTACTCCGCCATGGACAATGTCTCGGGAGCGAGCAAGAACTTTCCTATGAACTCCTGCCAGCCAGGACACGGCGCCCGGCGCGCTGACACACAGACAGGCCCCGGTGCACAGCAGGAAGCCCAGATTACGGAGCTGTGTGCCAGGATGACCTTTTGTTACCTTCCAATGGGGATGAAGTCCGATTAAAAAAGCCGGAGGGCTAAGGACAGGAAACTGGTAACAGTGTAAAGGGGAAGAGTGGCATTTTAAAACTTAAAAAAAGTTGAGTGCAAAGCATGCTATGGATGGCATCGTGACAGAAGGTTTTATTAAAACCATTTTCACTCTGAAACCAATCCACTGATACTGGGTGTATGATACAAAGATAATAATTACATTAGCCATGAAATATATGAGGTCAAAGTAACTGTGGATCATGGAAAGAAATTAATGTTACAATTATCTTTGCAAAATTTGTTGTATTTTCTTAAAATATCAAAAGTGAATATATCCATAAATATATGTAAGTCATGATGCCTTACAAATTAAAGTTGTGCATTAACTGAATTAACCCAAATTATTGCTAGAGTTAGTTAATTATCACAGTTTGGTGACTTTAACTCGCTTCCGCTCCTGTGTTAGCAGAGAGCTAATGAATTAAGTTATTATATCTGAATATCGACTTCAGATGGGTAAAGTAGAAAAACTAGATGATTTCTGTGCCTTCCCTTAAGAGGCTGAGTCTCTTCTGAGAACAGGCTAGCAAACCCAGCCTCGCCGTCCTTCTCTCGTAAATGAACGACGTCATCCCACCCATTCAGAAGACTGGCCTCGGTGGAACGGCCTAGTTCAGGACGGTAAAATTCAAGCCTTGCAGCTATGTTACCAAAGTTGGCTTTCACTCGGGGGAAAAATGTTTCATTACATGGCTGTGTCACCTTTTATAAGACAGAAGCAATCCTCCCTCCCTCCCTTCCTCTCTCTCTCTCTCTCTCTCAAACCAAAGAGGGCAACTGGAGGCCCGGGTGGGTTACCTCCTCCAAAGTTTGATGTGCTCCTGGTCGGAGTAAGCTTTAAGGCACTCGGCTATCCGGTCTCCGATTTTCAGCAGACAGTTCCGGGTGTGCTCCAGCTGCTCTTGCACGTTGAGCCCCTTGTCGGGTTTGTCCAGCTGTTTCAGTGCCTTTTTCACGGGCCTCATCCTCTCCTTACACTGAAACAGGCCAAGAGGGTGGAGACATAAAGCGCCTGCCACAGAGACGTGCCCTCCTTCACATTCGGTGCCCTGATTTCCCAGAGAGCACACAGCCCGCCCGCCCTTGTGCCCTGGGATCACTAGAGGAGGGGGGTTGAGCCAGTGGAACGAGGACCAGTGTCAGAGGCGGAAACACCTGCAGTGCGAGTCCCACCACCACCGCTCGGAGCAATGACCGTGGGCACCTTACTTGGCCTCTGAAAATGCGGCTGTTTCCTCCTCTGCCCGAGGGGCCTGACAGTCCCACAAGGCCTTCGTGAAGATCAAACGAGAAGCAAAATTACAGACCGAGCCTGAGAACCTCCCGTCACAAACTAGCTAGAACTGCAGGGTAAATTATTTGCAAGGTTTTTTTTTTATTATTGATTTACAAGTTCTTTAGGCTTACAAGAACTCAGGGAGAAACTTCCAGATAAAGATGGTGAACTGAACATAAGAATCTTTTTCTCTCCCAACCCTGATAAAACGATAGTAAAGGGATTATCTTAAAAAAAAAAAGAGGTAAGCCCACAAAGAAAAAATGAGAGAAAACAACAGCAACAAAATATTGGCACAAGGGAACTGACTTGTAAGAGCTGAGGACCACCCGAGGTACATCGCCAATTTCCCCCAAAGATCTGTCTCTGCAAGTAAGGGTGAGGGCTAAAAATAAGGACTGGTTTTGCAAAGACTGCCTAAGAGTAGCAGATACTCAGACTCATAATAGACACCCAGGTCTCCAACATGGCCCAGCACAAGACAAGGAGATGTATTCAGGTCTCTGAACTGGGCTGTGCAAGCAGAGCTGAGGGGCCGCGCTACCGCACTGAGGACAGAATCATATGAACACAGACACACCAGATGAGCCACAGCCCAGTCTTATGGGTTCCAGAAGGAGGGAAGCCAGGCCTTCTCTCTCCAGTCAGGAGACTGGGAGATTTTTCTCCGTAAAATCTGACAACCCAAGAGGAAGAACCCAACGATGCTGACTATCCACCGGAAGTTTCTCAGGGAAGCTGTGCAGCCAGATCACCTCGGAGCCAACACTCACGGTCCACCAAGCCCCGCCCAGGCACTCAGAACTCCCAGTCCGAGCTGGACCCCACTCGTAAATATGGGCAGACAACCCAGGACTACTGAGCCATTAGAGAAGTGTCTAACATGAACTCCTGTTAGTGACCAAACTAAAAAGAAGAGACAACTGAGGAATACCAAGCCATCGGAAAAAGTATCTAACCTTAATGATGGAAAACAGAGAAATATGAAAACATTCAGAGAACCACAGGCAGGGGAATGCTGGCAATAAAACATGTAAAACAAACAAAAACCTCAAAAGAGAAAAATGGAAGATAAAGTTGAGGAGATCCCCCAGAAAGAGAGTTTAAGAAGCCGAAATCGAAAAATGAAAAACCAGGCAATATTTAGGGAGCACTCTCAGAGTCCATTACCCTAAAACAAGAAGTCCCATAAAGATGCAACTAAGACCTTAGGAGGAAATTATCACAATATAATCTGAACAAACTTCTCAGACCTGCCGGACATGGCTGTCAGCCACTGAGTGCCTCGTACCGTGCATCGGGCAGACTCATGACGCCATCACGACACATCAGGACGTGCAAGTCCTACAATCTTCCGCCACTCGGGGGTCATTCCCAGAACCCAGACTTTCTTGCCAAACTGCCTGGGACATAGGACAAGCTCCTTAATTCTCTTCACCTTATTTTTTAATATGGAGCATTGAGGTAATTACCTTTGTCATAGGGTTGTTGCACACAAACAATGCTTGGCTGCTTATGGGAGCAATATTATTATTGTCTTCAGAGACCTAAGTAGTGAAACTCTAAAATCACCCACGAGAATAACGACTGAATTTAGAGTCGTGGTCACTTCCGGGGAGATGACAAGGGAAATGCGTGAGTTTTTGTGGGGGAGCATGGGCTTCAACTTTATATTCTGAGTTTTAAAAGAATACAGATGTGACTGAGTTTCACGGCACCGTATCAATGTCTATTACACTCCCAAAACTTTTCTGTATTTATGAAGATTTCATAATGTAAAAACTAGAGTAAATGAGTCAATGTGTTAAAGCGTTTCTTAAAATAGTATGAATTTATTCATGTATTGATATTCCACTAGCATCTCCATGTAAAGAAAGACACAGAACTTGCTCTGAGAGAGCTCACGGGCTGCAGAGTAAAGAGAATTAAGAAAAATGAGGTGAGTACAAAGAAAATATGCGTATGTATATACATACGCTATAGGCTTGGGGAGCACAGAGAAAAGGGGAAAGACAGAGAAGACTACAAGGATATGAGCAAAACTCTATCCTCTACTGACATAGCACAGGAATATTTTGAGATTCGGAAGAGCACTTTCTCTTTGAGACAGAATTAACCGTTCAAGTGAACTGTAATTTGCGAAAACTGGGGAAGAGACCACAAGAGAGGTGTGGAGGGGAGCGGCTGGATGCAGCTCCGGGAGGAAATTAGGGCCCTGAGGATGCCCGGCTTGCCCCCAGTCCAGGCAAGGCCGATCCCTGCACCCCCTCCCCAGCACCGTCCCTGTGTCTCTGTCTGGGGGAGACAGCGCATATCCAAGGCCATGTCTTAGCTGCGGCCCCCGCAAGGAGGAAGCACGCCGGGTACACCCCCTTCACCGCTGCCCTAGCTAACTCAGCCAGGACCCCAGCCTTGTCTGATGTCATGCCGTCCCCTCTCTCTCACCAGTCTAGCCACAGTGGCCTCTGTAACCTCAACACGCCACGCTGGGTCCCGCCACGGGGCCTTCGTGTGTGCCACTGCCTTGCCTGGGCACGGTCTCCCCTTCCCTCCTGTCCTGTTACCTTCCCCTCTTCCCTCGGAGTCCAATCCAAACATCCCTTCCTTAAAGACACCTTCCTGATACCCCCCGACTGGGCCAAACCCCCTCCTCACAGACCTTCGTGGAGTCCAGTCTTCTGCCTCCACTGCCCCGCGACAACGGCACGCACACGAGTTGCCTAGTGATCTGACTGTCCCCTGCTCAAAGGTAAGGTTACAACAACCGAGACAGCTCTCTAATCACCATGGAAACTCCAGGGGCTGTGCACAGACAGTGTTCAACAAGTGTCAGCTCGCTGAACACTTCTGTTCTCCAGATGCCAGGAAGGGCCCCTGCAGCGCGTTCGGACCAGAAGCGCACGACATGACCTCCGCTCCCTAACGTTCTCTCACTAGAAGCGCAGTATAAAGATCTTCCTACCAGCCTTTCCCAGAGCTCAGGGCTTTTGCTCTTAGAAGCTAAGTTTCCAGAGTAACGTACGGAGGCTGAGCCTGAATGTACAGAGGCTAACGCTGCCCGCGAAAGGCAGAGCCGCAGCAAGCACTGGGGCTGCGGGCGCGGGCGTCCCTCAATGTCAGGACTTACTATGCTGAATGTCTCCTGGTCCAGATCATCCTCCTCATCCTCGCCAATGGGGACAGGTTCACTTCCTGCTGTAATATGGACAGGACCCTGAGATCGCTTTGATTTACTCGAAGATTTGGCATCACCACCTTTAGGCTTTTAAAAAAGAGTTACAGGAGTCATTGTCACTTGCGGCATCCTGCCTTGCGATTCGGACTTCCTGCCGATGTCCCGTCACTACAGCAGGGGATACGACGGCCCCCGTTATGGAGAAGGTAACACAAAGTCCCCTGGGGTATCGTGGGGACAAACTCACACGACTAACAGCATAATCACACATCATTCCCACTCCTGTCTCTAAATGCAGTTTTAACTTCAGATTCATCGATGCTCTTTTGGCTTATTCCCCCATCCACAAAATGCACAGAGATGCCATCAGGAGGTTACCAGGGTAAACTGGCAGAGATCTGGTATGGTATCATGTAGCAACTTTTATCAACAGCTTATAAATGACCATATAACTTTGACCTAAAAATTTTTATTAACAAAAATATTCTCAGTGACTGAAATCTGCATAAATCCAAATGGATAAATCTAATTTCTCCATAAAAGACTGCAGAAGGGTGGAGATATAAATAAATATAGATACATTTATAAAAAATTGCTGCATGTATAAATACTTAAAAATGTAAAATACTATGCTCTGTGATTATATAATATGGAGTAAAAGAAGCTGTAACATCTGGGTCGTGGATACATAGATGTTTGTTAAATCATCCTTAATTCTTTTATTTTGAAATACTTCACTTTTTAAAAAAGGTACCTCTGTGGAAGATAAAAACATAAAGACAGCTGTCACAGGATGGTTTATGATATTAGAAATTTGGAAACAATTTTGATCAGAGAGCGATAAACTGTTTCCAGGCTGTTATAACCGTACAGAATCTTACCTATTTAAAAAAAAAATGATTTTAACATGTATTTATTCACTTGGAAAATTGTTCTGTGATATATTGCTAAGTGGGGAGAAAAGGCTTCTCAAACAGTCTGGTCCAACATTTATTTTATAATTGTTCTTACATGCTTAAGACAAGAGTTCCAGAGGTACCCAGCAAGAAATCTACTTGAGTTATGACTACATGGGAAGGTCAGCGTGGTTATTTGTATGTTTTAATGATCATCAGGGACTAATTACAAAATACTTTCATTAGAGGTCAGCAAGTATATGTGCACCACTGTACCCGAATCCTGTGGTTTGGGATGAACTTCATAAACATCCCAAGGGAAGGTTGTATAATAGAACTTTTTACCCAGTTGTACTCCAAAAGCTTAACTCTTGATCATATTTGGTTTGAATCCTGAACCCTTCACAAAATTCAAATTCACCTGTGGACTGTGCTCATCTATTATGAGTCTGAGAACATACCCCAAGCAGTTACCTGTAAATGCCGATTTCTCCCACCTGTCCTATCTCATCAAACGCCCCTCTGAGATTTGTAAGGCATTTGTAAGGGAAGGCCTTCTGTATGGGAGCAGAGCCCAAACTTTCATGCTCTCCTCTCCACAGGGAGAGGTGCAGGCCTCACTCCGACAGCCCCCCCCCTTCTCGGATGTACCCACGAAATGACGATTATTTCCGGGCCCTCAACACCCTGACCTACTTCTAAGCCCTAGAAGGGAATGTCAGAGGCTGCGGGCATCTCGGGAAGTAGGATGGCACAGATACCTTCTCTTTCTTATCTTTCGACTTCTTCCTCTCCTTGTCCCCATCTTTGTCTTTCCTAGAGCTCATCTGTTTCTCCTTGTTCTCCTTGTTCTCTTTCTTCTTCTGTTTCTTTTTCATTGGACTTTTCTCTAAGCCATCGTCCTAGAAGACAAACAGGGCTATGAGCTCTGGCCACAAACTTCACATGGACTCATTTCCTCTCTGCAGAAGGCAGCACTGCCCGCAACGGCTCCTCACTGCATCTGCACTTAGTAGCGTGTTTTCAAGCGGCCAGCCTCAAAGCCCGTACCCAACTCTAAACTCAGGTAATGACCAGTTAAGCCAGCAGAGGCGTCACCTGCATCTTCTCTTTCGCACGGCAACCTTTCAACACAGATATTATTGTCCCCGTTTCACAAACAGAAAAACTGAACACCGGAGGGTAGACAGCTGCCAGCTCGTAACTGGGGAGACGGCTGGTATGTGAATGCATGTTTGCATGACTCCAGTCCAGGCTATTCCTGTACCCACTGCCGACCCTCTTGGCACTCAACTCGAAGCACAGCTGCACTCGAAGAGTAACGACGACAACAAAAAAACCCCGATAAAGTTGTCACTCAGTGAAACACACTGAAGGATGCTAGTTTTCTTTCCACTTTGCTTAGACCAGAGGGTACAAACTGGCAGGCCCTGGCCAAGCCTGACCCACAGGTAGGTTCTGTTTGGCCCAACAACAAACTGAACTGCACAGCGGCTGTCCCTGGACAGGAGCTCCCTGGTTGTGTCCCCACCTCTCCCTGTCAGTCCCAACAACGAGGCTGAGTGTCAACTGCTATTTAGCACCTCAATGTCCTTGGCTCTCTTCATTTACTTCCATTATCTGAGAATGTGCAATTGCTGACTTAAATGAACTGCGTTCCTCTCAGGTTAAGCAGAGACATATATATTCCATTTTATCCACCGGACACGTGCACCAAATGTATCTTCAATGGTTTCATACTAACTGGCACAGGGAGTGTCGCTTACAGAATAAGCCTCGACCGGGCAGTGCGGCCCGTACCTTGACTTCCCCCTCCTCGGACGGGTTATCTGAGAGCCTAGGCGACGAGAAGTCGACCCCCTGCTCATCCTTCAGCCTGGGAGCTTTGTTCTCCTTCTTCACTCGAGGCTTCCGCTTCTTTAACTTGGCCTTGAGAGAGAGGGGAAACGGTGATTAAACGACAGATCCAGACCCTTGAAAGCTTGGCCAAAAGACACAGTGACTCTGTGCAACAGCAGCAGCCGTAGGTTCAAACGAGGACGCCCAGGGGCGCGACCAGCACGCCCGGAGCGGATGGCTGCAGGCCTCACGCCCGTCCCATCCACATAAAGACACCCGGAGCCTCACACCTGCCGGTTCCACTTTATGGAATTCATCCCAAAGACATAATTCAAAGGAAGGAAAATCACCTTATGTACAAAGGTGCAAATAGAAACAATATATGAAAGACGGTAATAGTAGCACTTAAAAAAAAAAAACAAAAATAAATAAATAAATAAATAAAACCCGGAAGCATGCTGCACCTAAAAATAAGGGAAAGGTGTTTCTCTACGTGGCCAAACCTAAGGTGAGTATAAACGTGTCAGATCCGTGTCTAGAGCACAACTGACAGTATCCACACAACGTATTAGCTGGAGGCTAACACCACTTATGTGATGCTTATACGTGAAAAAGCACAGGTGGGGAATTAGAGCGACTTCCGTCCCCACCCAGGGACATCTGTACGAATGGCGCAGGTCTAAGAGCGCTTGAGGAACATGTACACGACAGGCTGCGAGGACCAGCTGTAACGTGCACCTTCTGACTGGGACAGCCATCTTTCGAGGCCTGAAGTGATATGAAAAGTGGAGGAAATAAAATGAGATACAGCCCGGCTGGTGCGGCTCAGTGGATTGAGCGCAGGCTGGGAACCAGAGGGTCCCGGTTCAATTCCCATTCAGGGCACATGCCTGGGTTGCGGGCCAGGTCCCCAGTGAGGGCCACGTGAGAGGCAACCATACATTGCTCTTTCTCCCTCCCTTCTCCTCTCTCTGAAAATAGATAAATAAAATCTTTAAAAATAAAATAAAAATAAAATAAAATGAGATACAGCTGAGTTCAGTGGCAACTCACTTGGTATTTGTCACGGAGCAGGTAAGGCAAACATACTTAAGTCCTGCTCTGATTAACTGTGGGCGCCCATGACCCATTTTCCCCTGACCCACTATTCCGAGTAGCCTGGAGGGAGCTGTGACAGCAGGCAAACCCAGTGCTGTTCACACTGGAACTACGTTCCAAAACTCGGGAAGCAGCATAAGAAATAGCAACCGCATGTCTGGACCAAGTTGACGCTGAGAGCGATCAGGACTATTCTGAGCAATCTGGTAAGAAAGGGACCAGGATGTTTGGGTCGGTAACGAATATGAACACTTCCATTAGGAAGCAACCACCACTGCTTGAACCTCCGAAGCAGCGCCTGACTAGGGGAGGCTGCCACTCTGGCAGGGGCTGCAGCGGGCACCTCTCCGCCCTGACCTGCAGGGCTGGGGCCTCGGGTCACTGCGGGACGCCAGCGGGCAGCCGCACTCACCTCTTCCCCGCCCGACACGGCCCCCTTCTTCTCCAGGCTCTTCCTGAGCAGCTTCAGCAAATAGTCCACTCGGGTCTGGAGCTGCTTCCCCTGAGGCTTTTTATCTGTCTCCACCGGCAGAATCTTCAACAGGAAAGGAAGAGAAGCACCCGCCACCACCCACGTCCCGGTTAGTGGATCAGGATAAACACAGACAACGAAGAACTGAGCAGTCCTTTCCCTCCCCAACCACCCAAGATATAGATACAGCCTCAGATCCTATCTCATGTCCATGGCTCCCAGTCACTGAAAATCCCTTACGAGCCGTTCTCGTTTTACAGAATGGGATGGAGAAATCCAGCTCTCCCACTGGCTCCTACCTGTGCTGTTAACAGGGTAGAACAACTCAGGTAGGGGGGGCTCGTTGGCTTCATCTGCTAGAGCATCCCAGCCGTCGTGATTTCCTCCTTCCAGGAGCAGGGAATCCCTGGAGCTAGGTTAAAGCTTCGTTTTAGATTGAAAATGCTTCTTAGAGCATTGCCGGAGAGCACGGAGCTATGCCAGGACAAGATCTGTCCCTGCTACCACAGCTGGGCCTCTCGGGCCGGAACGGATTTGGTCTCAGCGCTTAAGGCGGGGTGCTGTCGCCCTCTCTAGGACCTCGCACGTGGGATGAGCATTGTTTGACGTGCCGGGAAAAGCCCTGCCAGGAGCTCCACTTTAGTGGAGCGCGTCCTACTAAAGTTTGAGCCAGTTGGCTTTCCCTGCTTACAGCTCCGAGCACGGCCTTGCTACCTGGTAGCCCGCTTTGCAACGGATAGGGTGGGAGGCTCGATTTTGTGGGAGAAGTACGGCCAATGTTTAATTCCATTACAAAAAATACCAAGGTGGCTCGTTCTTTCTTTGGGTAGAGAACAGAAAAGCGGTCGTCTCAAATATAGTTGCCAACAAAGGGCCAATAAGTAAGACCGAGGGATGTTTTTATTGTTAATAATCTTACCTTGGTATTTGTTGCAATGAGACTGACCTATAATAAAAATCAGAGTTTTAAGATTTCTCCTGTAATTTCCCAAAAACTTTACCTGACTATCGTCTTCACCTATGACACGGTCCGCTAAAGACGGTAACATTCCCAAGGATAAAGAAATCCCAGGAATTGGCTTTGTCCTAATTTCCAAGTTGGTCCCCACCGCCCCCAGAAGAGTTTAAAATACATATAAAAATACTATGCAACAAATCTAGAAATCTCCAGCATCACACAGTTCCTTACTTTGTCAGTTAACCTGAGCTCTGGATCTGTTTTAATCAGCTCCCAGTTCCCATAGCCATGCTCGTAAATCCCCAGCAGGAGGCGAGAGTCTTCCTCCACTCCCCACTCAACATCGAAGTGTGCAGCTTTGACGCGACAGGTTAGGCAGTATCTACAGGGGTTCCAAAAACAGGAGGACGTCAGAGGAGGGCCCTTTCTGATTTGGAAATAAACGAAGACGGACAGGGTTTTCTGACGTGTTAAAGAGACGGCAGTGAAAACCCTATGTGTAAGTACACGTTTAACCGTGACTCCAAGTCCGTGTGCTTACGGCAGGACCCCGCGAGCGCAGGCACGCATCACACTCACTTTTTTTTTTCTTCAGGGTCCACAGGGATAGATTTATGCAGCATCTCAAACTCTTCTTCATGTTGGAGAATGGATTTCACATTCACCTGAACCCCGGATATCTTGATTGTTGGACCTCTCTTTTTTCCTGGTCCTTTCCCTAAAGAAGGCCAATTTCATTATCAGGTAAATAAGAATTTGCTGAAGCTCCACAGAAAACATGTATCACATCCTGAATGCTTATTCCTTCAATCTCTGTCTTATTGTTAATCAAAGATCCAACCTACAACCTATAAGTAAAAAAAAATTTAAAAAAAAAAATTAAAAAAAAAAAGCCTCAATTAATGTCTGTAAAATAACCTTGAAACAATTCAGCTTTCTTTAAGATTTAGAATTTTTTAGCTACTAGTATTTATAATTATATTTTAATCTTCCTATTTTATATTTCAGTTCTGAAGTTAATAAAATTAGCAAAAGAAGATTCTAAAGGAATTAGCGCTAAAGATTTTTTTCTTTTGCTATTCTATCTATTCTATTCACAAAGTTGGTTGGTTTTTTTTTTAAGTTGTTTTTGTTTTAAAAATGATCTCTACTAAAAAAAGTATGAAGTCAAGCTAATATCTAACACATCTGAAAGGAACAAAAGATGTCATGGAAAGGTTACCCTAACCCTTGTTTCAAATTAAAATAATCCTAGAAATAAAAATAAAACCTCGTACTCCAACCAGGGTCCAAGCTGAAATCCATGAGGACAACGCTTGTCTGTGAGAGGGGTGGCTCAGAGTGTGAGAAAAGATCTCGTTTTCTAAAAACACACAAGGTAAGGCCCGGCTGGTGTAGCTCAGCGGATTGAGCGCGGGCTGGGAACCAGAGGGTCCCGGTTCGATTCCCAGTCAGGGCACATGCCTGGGTTGCGGGCCAGGTCCCCAGTGAGGACCATGTGAGAGGCAACCATACATTGCTGTTTCTTTCCCTCTCTTTCTCCCTCCCTCCCCCTCTCTCTAAAAAAATAAATAAAATCTTTAAAAAATAAATAAATAAATAAAAATATGCAAGTTAGTGAAATGGCACAACAATTACAGACAATTATTTAGGGATTCTTTGTGATCCACCAGATTGTCACTTCCAAATGCCATTTGCAACAACACTCATGGGAGCTGGGACAGAAGGTGGTAAAATGGGCAAAACCCTCTGCTGAAAATCAGGAATCTGGATTTTATTCCCTGATCTGCACAAACTACCTCTTCCCCCCTTCCACCTTTAGTTATTAACCTCTCTGGGTCTGTTTCCTGGACTACAATAAAAAAATAAACAAAGGATAAAGACACAATTGACAAAAGAGGAAATTTAGGAGGCTCTTGAACATATGAAAAAGACTCAACCTCACTTGTCGTAACAGAACTGCAAATTAAATATATACACGTGCCAATTTTACCCTATCAGGCTGGGAAAAAGAAAAAAAATTGAAAATATTACATTCATGAGACTAAGAGAAAGAAAACAGACATTCCCCCTCAATGCTGGTGGGACAGGCATACGAAATGGAATACATACAAGAGGATTATTTACAGCAACACTGTGAAGCAACGATCGAAAGCGAAATGTCCATTAACAGGACACTAGAACTGTACGTCCGTAACAGTCTATGGAACGCTTAAAAAAATCAGGCAGAGGAGGAATGACCCATTTTTAATGAATAGAGCAGACATATATTGAATAGAAAAAATAAAAGAAAACTGGATATACCAGAAAAAACTCCAAGTGTTATCAGAAATATAATAGTAAATGAACTCACACAGGTATGAGGGGGCAAAAATTACAGTGAGTTCCTTTATAAAATCCGGGGAGCAGAGAAAAACACTGTGAACTTCAGGTTTACTTTTGGATGCATTCTTGGTGCTATGAAAGCACATATTTGGATCACAGTCCAAACCACTCAAGGTACTGAAGTTTCCTTTACCAAAAAAAAAAAAAAAAAAGGAAGAAATTATATCTAAAAATCTTTTTTACTATATTTAAGATATTTAAAAATGTCTTACTTCAATAATAGCTTTGAAGAGAGTATCCCAAAGCACAAACATTCCTTTACTTAATGGTGACAGCTGACACCACAGGCCACAGACTTACAAGGTAAGCACTTTACATGTATGGGATTACTCAAGTAATCACCCAACCCTCTGAGGCAGGTACCAGAACGCCACTTTCCGAATGAGACCACGAGAAGCTCCCACTTGTCTCAGGTCTAAGAGATGAGGAGCCAAGATTCCAGGTAAGCTGGCTGCCTCCGGGGACAGACCACTAACCACAGCGGACAAAGTCTCCGGTGAGTAGTGAAGGGCGACAAAAGAAACCGGCATAAATAAAGCACAGTCCAGTGAACCCGAGTGGCACACCCTCGTCTCTCTGTCTGAGATTCGACTGGGAGGGTCCCTTAACCAGGAGGATGTCAGAGTTCTGTGTTCACAAGCCCACACCTGCGGAAGGAGGCCCGGCAGGAACACTGGTGTGAAAAGAACAAACTACAGGTCAAATTCAATTACAACGAGTCTAGTGCCATGAAAATCTCAGTGTGACAAAACGTGTAAGATATTCATCCAATATTTCACTCCAGTTGATTCTCTAAACCCTTGAAATGTGTCACAACAACAAAAATGTACAGGTACATCCAAGATAATTACCGATACTTGTGGTAAGTCCTCGCTTACACCCAAAATACAGGTGCATCTGCTCGGCTTTACCCACTTGCACCAAACCAATTTAAACTTTCCATAACAACTTATAAAAAGGAACCGTTTCTCCTGCTCGTCACTCTGCACCTTCTGCAAAGCAACTTCACCTGCGAGTAAATCTTTGGGAATCTTCCAGCACTGAACTCACAGGAAGGCAGGAGAGCACACACACCTCCAAGGCACAGCGGTGCGTGGGATGCAAGTCTGCTCTGAGAAAAGCCGCACGGCGGCAGCAACCCCCGTCTGCGGCGCCAGGCGGGGGCAGCGCACGGAAGTCGGCGCGCCGACTTACCCTCGCTGGCATTTTCTTTCAGCTGCTCTTCGTACTCCTGCATGGCCGACACGCAGCTGTTGTGGATCAGTTCGCCCAGGCGCTTCAGATCCGCCACAGACTTATCGACTAGCTCAGCATCGCGCGCTATGCACTCCAGCCTGCGGACAGACAAGCACAGACACAGGTCAGGGCCTGGCGCCCACTTTCCTACTGTCACCCGAAATACCACTGGGTCTCACGGAAGCTGGCTCCTGCATTCTACATTCCCACTTTTCTCACCATGCCTCAATCGACAAGAGGCCTGCGACCCTGACTGAGGGCTAAAGGACTCATTTTCCGTCATGAAGAATTGTGCCCAGGAACAGTCCAATTTCAAAAGGCGGGGATTCGGCAATGTGTTAACTAAACGGGCTGTGAACGGTAGCAGGTCCGTGCCGGAGAACAGTACGGCACTAGTCTGCCTCTGCTGGGCCCAGCTCCCTTTCTCCAGCCGACTTTCATTCATCACGATGTTCCGTTACTGCGACAATGTGTTTTTGACCTCTAAGTCACATGCAGCGCGTGAATACAGCGCCTAAAAATCAGGCTGTCAAACGGTGCCAGACTTAAAATGGAAATAGTACCAAAAGAAACTCCTGCTATAAATAAAAGAGAGGCAGATAAAGAACTATTACCAAGCTTACCGTTCAAGAGGGAGACCGAACTTCTTATAGGCCTTGATGAACCTAAAGAGATGAGCAAAAAAACACATTAAAGAAAGAGACGTCAGCTGTATGAACACAAACACATCCTGTGTTACGATATGTATCAGTGAGCCTTGTAAACGGTCAAAAACACACTGGGCCCAGTCCCTGCAACGGGCCCTGAACAAATGGGTGCTGACTGCCTTCGCAGACGGCCAACTTAAAATACCGAGTGCTGGCAAGTGTTCCAACTGAGGATCCGCTGTATTCTCATGACTGAAATGTGAAAACTGCTCAGGGACCTAACTGAGAACAGTGACTTAACTCCCGCGTTACTCATTTAGAAAGTACACGTTCGTTCAGTACCTACTTCAATCACTGCACCTCTGGCGATAAAGACCCCCAAGTAGTTAGCTGGTCTATTCAGTCCACTGCTGTTACTTTCAATTCCCTACTGCAATATCTTTCTGTATTTTCTGGTCAGTAACACAACTATGAGATTTTTAGGACTGCCTCAAATACTTCGGGGAACAAGACAAAGTAAAATAAATAAATGACTTAAAGCTTCTTAGGCAAACCTGTTTTGCAAACTGCTGACTCCTGCCCAACCTTACCTCCAACCAAAACTCCAACCTGCCCTTCCACAAGTATCCGCCCTAAACCACGCGGCCTGCCCGGCTACACATCACCCGCCCCCCCTCTGCAGCTAACCGGCACTGCCGCTGAAAAGCGAGATGAGACAACACAGCGAGGGCCTCGCTGGGGCCTGACAAGCCAGTCACTGAAGTGACCTGGTTAGGTAACAGAATGACAAGAGATATTATGGGGGGGAAACGGGAAACAGACGGCATGGCAATTGAAGAAAGTGGGAATGAACGTAACAGTATCGAAGAAACGCTAAGAAAGGGACAGTGTGAACACAGGGGTTAGGAAAGTACGGCACGTGGAAGTGAACCTGGGGACTCCTCCTCAACTCTACATTTCTCCTTGATGTACACTGAAACGTTTTATATCTGAAATAATAGGACATTTAGGACTTACTTCAAAATAACATCAAGATGGAGAAGCATCTCAGTCTCTCCTGCCCTCCCCAGAGCACCAGGGGCCCAATCAGCCCCCGGCGGACGGTGTGCCCTTCCCACCAAGGCCAAGTGAGGGGGTCCTCCACCAACCTGCGGATCTCTGCGTCCGTAAACCCCTCCACGAGGTCCTTCCGCACGCTCCGGGGGCGCCCTCTGCGCTTCGGCTTCTTGTCATCATCAGAGTCATCGGTCTCACTCTCGGAGGCAGAGGACCTCTGGGCCTGCCTCTTGGACTCGGTGTCTGAGTCACTGTCATTTGTCTGAGCCTGGAAGGGCAAAGTCGCGTTAGAGCACGTGCCAGGTCCGAAGGTCTAAGCACTAAGACCAGCCCCTCATAATTCCTCGGGACTCAAAGCTCCTGTCACATCAGGCAAGTCCATTTTCACTGAGAAATAAGGAGAAAGACGTCATGCAGTGAAGGAAGACCTGACTGGGATGTCACGCTTCCAGAGAAGTGTGAATTCTGCATCCCAAGAAGTAAACTGGAATGAAAGTACTTGGATTGTAGGTTTATGCTGACTCCTTCGGACAAGTTACTTCGTTGTGTCTTTGTTTGCTATTTGTAAAATGGGAAGTACAGCATCTATAATCAGGGTTTTAATAAAGATTAAATAAATCAGCAACTGTAAGTGCACTACTAGCTTATGCCTGGCACATAGTGAGTACTCAGTAAACAGTAGGTGTTATTACCTAATACTTATTTACTGAGATCTTGGACAGATGCGAGTCTCTTATCTCCAACAAACTGGGCAGCAACTGCCTACTGCGATGTCATTGTCAAAATCGGATTTGATAGGGCCTGTGTCGGTGCTTTGTACGCTGTGAAGTCCAGTTCTATGCTCTTTTATAACTATTTAATACCAAGTGACAAGACCAAACACTAAAAGCAAAAACAGGTTTGTCGGCGAGAAACAAATTATTACAATTACTGGTTCTAATCTCAACAGCAAAAAGCAAACTCTGTCCAACTCTGATCCCTGCTCTGCTGTTGCACACAGAGGCACGGTGCAGCCATGAGATGCCTCCCGGGGCGCTCCCGAGCCCTGGGCATTGCCCCCTGTTCCTCTGCCAGGCTTCCCAAGACTCTGCCCCGGAGCCCTCCAGGTCCGGGCAGCAACGCAGGGCCCCTTCCTTGAAGAATCAGCACTTCTGCAGCCAGCAGAGCCTAAGAGGAGGGATGTCTCTTGCATCTCACTCGGTCACCTTTTTAGTGGAACTCCGGATTCGAGGCAACATGTAAATTTCTTCCAGCTCCTTCTGCCGCTCCTCCTCCTCGACTCTTTTCCTTTGCTCCTCCGGAATGATCTCATCCCAGTCCTTGTGAGGACGCTCTTCCAGCTCTTCCTCATCTTCCATGGTAGCGAAATTAGCGACCTAGACACAGACAGACAACTGACATTTCCCTGTTTCCCAAAACCACCTACTAAAACACCAACTCACACAGTGTTTTTAAGCTAAGCACGTCGCTATGAATAATCAGGGGGGGTCCTGTGATATTACATAATCAAAGAATCAATTTTCTACTAATCTCTCCCTTATCCCCAAGAAATCAACTTGCCGAATCCTCAAGTTCATCAGAAACTTTACCAAAAAGGAAAAGAGACGTAGGGAAAGAGACATAAAGATATAAATTATCTTGTAAAAGTTTTACTGAAACAAATGTTCTTAATACAGATGATGTACTATAGAATTATACATCTGAAACCTACCAATGTTATCCCAATAAATTCAATTACAAAAGAAATACATGTTGTTAAATCACACACATTTTCTAATGTGATGCAAACTAAAAATTTTACACCTGGTCAGATTACAACATGCTGAATACCTAATAGTAATCCATTATTAACTTACAGTTCTATAAATTATAAATTGCTACTGAACAGAACTCATTTGAAACAATGCATAACTCAAAGCACTAGCTAACATCTAGCCAACTAGTTCCCTTATTCTTTTTTATCAAAACTATAGAAGCTGAAGTTATGCAATAATTCATGTGCTCAGAATGCCTTTCAGACTTGGACCCTGGCTACACAGAGACACCAACCAGCTCTGGCCAACCTCGGAGCAGCGGTGGGCAGCCCCGGGCTGGGCTGGGGTCCACATTCCTTCTCTTCCTCCCTACCTGGACTTCACCACTACATGAAAGTACGGTACAAAAGGGCTGTCAAAGTTTCCGGTCCTCAGAGTCTCTTGGAGCTGACAGTGAGGTCGGAACTTTATGACTTTTTTGGCCAAAATTAACTCTAACTTCCAACATGGATGTCGCGATCTTCACAATCAGATTTTAAAATTCCATGACAAACAAGAGGTGTGATTTCTGAGGTTAAAAATTTAGTATTTCTGCCCGGCTGGTGTAGCTCAGTGGATTGAGCGCAGGCTGGGAACCAGAGGGTCCCAGTTCGATTCCCAGTCAGGGCACATGCCTGGGTTGCGGGCCAGGTCCCCGTGAGGGCCATGTGAGAGGCAACCATACATTGCTCTTTCTCCCTCCCTTCTCCTCTCTCTGAAAATAAATAAATAAAATCTTTAAAAAAAAAAAAATCTAGTGTTTCTGTTTTATGTATAAAAGGATCCATCCGACCACTCTCTTAATTTAAGCACCGCCTCTAATTACTTTAGACCTGACTCTTAAAACAGCCCGAGGAAAACGGCAACAAATGCTATAAAAAACAATGTTGCATACACCTGTATTTGTGGTTCATGAAGTTGGGAATTGAACTTTTTCAAAGCTGGCACGGCGGGTAAGGGCTAGACCACCTGCCTAATGAGTAGTCCCAACTCCACGTATGTGTGACCTTAGGAGACCTACCTGGCCCCTCTGTGCCGGAGTCTCCTCCTCTGTAAATGAAGATAATTCATCTACTGTTGTAAGAGTTAATATATGTGAAGCATTTAAAACAGTGCTTGAAGTACAGAAGGAGTTATACAAGTATTACTATTACTTAGGAAAATAGAAATCTTATCTATCTCCAAAAATATTTGCTGTGTTTCCAACATGTCAAAATGGGGTAACATAAAAAAAGATTATTGGGAAAAATGAATTGACTCAGTGAAGCACTCCAGAAAATGCAGAGTGAACGGACTCCTCCTTCAATCAAATCACCCGACCAGGTGCGGAAATGCAATTGCCGAAGGGCCTTAGAAAGGCAAGAGCCGCCAGTCACGTGACTTCTGATCAATCTGCAGTACGTAGACATTTTTATACCTAAATCCTCACACAACATTCTGCCCAAGGCCACATCATGAAGATCACTTCTGTTTAAGAAAGGAGCAGCACTCACAGAAGTGGAATCCAGATGCAACACCAAGAGTTCACCTCCACCCTCGGACACACGGGCTCTGAAACTAGAGCTCTTGATCCACTTCTTCCCTGTTCTTCTACCTGTGGCCCACCCCTGACCTCCTTGCGTACTGCTTCCTCCCAAACACGCCCCCGCTTCTCCCTCGATCCTAGTGGGTCTACCACACTTAACCACCACTGTACCCGGCCTCTGTAACCTGCACGAAACTAACCCGTGGTCAATCCTTTCAGCCACGTTCCCACTTAAAACTGGGAAGCCTTGGCCACTTTGACCCTCCTCCGCCTCCGGAGCCAACCTCCTACCCTGGGATCGCCAACCGATGCAGTTTCTCTGACCTCAGGGATTGGTAAAGAAAGTCATATGAGCCAGATGACCGGCTCCAGCTGAAGCCCTATTTTCTAAATTCAGCGCTACCCCTATCAAGTTCCTCCCCATAACCCATGGCCCCACCCATGGCTGTCCCAAATCTTTTCCACTTCTCAGCAAACACCTCACTTATTTTGCTGGTACTTAAGTTCGCCAATTGGAACTCCCACGCTTCTCCCTCAAGTGCACTTTCGTTTTTCGTTCAAAAGCCAACTCCGTCATCTGTGCTTTTGATTACATCCCTTCCAGTCTCCTCTGAGGCAACATACCCTCCAGTTTTCCTTCTTCCCTTAGAACCTTCAATAGCTCCTACTCTCAAATCCCTCCCTCGACCTAGAAACATGGTAACATGTTTTTAGAAAACCTTGTCTTGCTTGAGCCTTTCGTCATGTAAATTACCTTCACGCACTCACTAGTTTTTATAACTCAGCGCTGGGGCCCAGCTTCTGCATTCAGTCCTGATCTTATTTAATTTTCTGTTATATCAGATACCACTGACCATCCTATAATTACGCTTTAAAAAAAAAAATCTCACCAACTCATCAAGAGCCTCCCGTCACCTGTGTTTGTACCTTTGACCTCTTTGTCATCTGATTCCATTAATGTCTCTCCCACGAGCCTTCCACCCCCCCAGTCACCACCTATCCCATGACATCACATCCTCAGCCCTCTCCCCAGACTTCTCTTCCTCCACCCACTGACCTCAGTGGCTACCTGCAGGGGGAGGACTAGAGATTCTACACTGAGAACACACTCGGAACTCCAGAACATGATTCTGGGGACGTGAGCCAATTCACGTAACGGGAAGAGCAGAGTGCCTTGCACCCAGCAAGTGCTACAGGCACTGGCTCTTATTGGTTAATGAATCAAAGGGAAGGACCTTCCTCCCACAACGACTTTCGTACCTTAAACTGTGACAGGAGCTCATCTGTCGCGCTAGTTGACACTTCGTTCTCTCTGGTTTCAGCCAAGCGCAAGATTTCATCTATATCCATTTCCTACGAGAAGAACGGCAACAGAGCTAAGGTAACAAGGCAACAGCGGTCGGCATGCACTGAAATGCCTGGTGTCAATAAATCAGTTCTCTCTTCTCATGTTCCACTGTTACCTTTCTCTTACTGTCCCCGCTTTACATCGTCTTCATTTAATGTTTCAAACTACCATTTATACAAACCATCAGGTGAAACTTCAGACATTACAAGAAATGAAAGTGGGGGGAAAAAAGCCAAAGAAAATCCTCAAGTGCTTTCCTCAGTTTTTTCTTACTGACTTTATTAAGAGCTTTGAGCTTTACTATAAAACTCAAAAACAAAAAACCTACATCCTGGAAGTAATTACGGCTTCTTTATAGAAGCCTGTAACACGGACTCAGAAATCTGCTTCCAAAAAACTTCCTCTCGCAAACGACGCGTGTCAAAAATCATTTCCCCTCATTGTTAATTACCTGAGGCTCTGACTCCTCCCCTTCAAGCTCTTTGAAAAGATCCTCTGCTCCAAATTTCAGAATAGCTGTCAGTTCTTCTTTATTAAAAGGATTTGAACTGTAAGAGTAAAATGCAGTTGTAATCCCTTAGGACTGTTCAGTAACCTCTGTGGAGTTCTACTGTGTATCCATCATTCACAAGGGGGTCAAATTACTGGTGAAAATATAAATTCTGCCATAAGAAAAGTGGTCCTCAAATATCTTATTTTTACCTAGAGGATGGGATTGTGGTGGGAAATCTAACATAGGACAAGACTAGGAAATCAATTCTTTTCCTGTTGGCTCATCTACTACATGATTAAGAGAGACAGGCAATTAGCAACATGAAATAAGAGAGGTCTGTCTCTGTCCTTTGACTCAGAACATTACTGTTCACCAAGACTTTTCAATCTCCCCACCCCTGGTCCAAAATAAGAGAACCAAGTTTTTACTTAGATTGCTCTGTGATGGAAAATCATCTGAAAACATCCTGTTTAGGAAAAGCTCACTTGATTCCACCTATAACAAAGCTACAAGACCACCAGAGAACACCCTCAGCAATTTGGTCAAAATGTAAATTCTTTAAGAGACATAGCTGGGCTTCCAAATAAAGATTGTAACTACCTTCCTTTTGTTTCAATAGGAAAGATAACAATTTCCGCACAAACGTTTTTACCAACAGTAAGAAAGCAGCTGCCAATTCAACCTGGTGGCAAGTTCAAGGCAACGCTGTGTCAGGACGAAAGCTGCTGCTACTGCTGCTGCGCCACATGTCACATGTGGAGCCAACCACACAAGGCCAGAGAGGACGGGAAAGGGACAGCGTGGAGGACAGAGAGGAGAGGGCAAGGGCACACCTATGCAAAGGGTGGATAAGGAAAAGAAATAGGGAAAACAAAATAAACTAAAAATGCTATCTTCTTGCAGCCTTAGTCTTTTCCAGGCAATTCAAGGCCGAATGTCTGCTGTACAAAGTCCTGTCGGAGGAATGATTGACACACCAGATGCCGATGGAAAATCAGCCTGACTCCGCTGCAGCTCCCCTTCCCGCCCTGGCACTCACTTGGACCTCCCCGAGTTGTTTTCCAGGACCGTCCGGCCGGTGGTGTCCATGCGCTGAATCACCAGATGGTCCAATACCATCTTCTTTTTGGCCCGTTCTATGATCTCTTCCTCCACAGTCCCCTTTGTAACCAGGCGGTAAATATTTACCTGTAGGAAAGAGAAATGTTAAGAGTTCTGCCTGATCACACCAAAAAATGAAGTTACACCTGTCTGAAAGCAGGAGGGGAAATAAAAAAAGATCTGTTCTCTAGCGCCATAAACTGATTGTAAGCCACCCACCCAAGCAGTTTAAATAGGTGCAGTATTTTTACTATGTGCAGCAGGTTACACACTTTAAATAAAACTGCCTTCAAGGAATTATGACAGCCTTGTTCAAATAACAAAAATCTTGCTAAATAATCCATCTCACCAAAACGGGATCTTTGGCCGAGTATGAAACTTATGAGTTACCCAATACTAAAGCCAACTTCGAAATTCATATACAAAGGAAATAAGTATGTATTTCTCCTACATTCCTTAGAGCCAGGATTGGTCATGTATAATAAAAATACGCCATCTTGAACAGTGTTAAATAGAACATTTAGCAACTTTTCCATACTCAAATAGATGGAAATTTTCAGTTCTTGGTCAATTCATCATATACCTTTCTTAGAGGAAACGAGAAAGTCACCAGTGACGTACTTTTTAAACAGCAAAAGAGAAATGTTCCTTAATAGGCTCATCTTGGCCCCAAACACAGCTTCTCTGACTAATGAACAAAAAGACATCTCCCCTTGGGAAATGCAGAGGAACAGGAAAAAAGCATTTTACAAAACATCCCGAAAGGCCTGAGTAACTAACTCCTCTCCCCATGCCCCGCGAGCCACATCCGGAAGCCCCTCCCCACTGACCTGCTTCTTCTGACCAATCCTGTGGGCTCGGGCTTGTGCCTGCAAGTCGTTCTGAGGGTTCCAGTCAGAGTCAAAGATGACGACTGTGTCCGCGGAAGCCAAATTGATGCCCAGGCCACCAGCCCTTGTCGAGAGCAGGAAACAGAAGTCCTGTACACAATGCAATATACTACTTTATGCACTGACCTTCTCAGAGACAGCCTCACAGTCCAACAAGCCCTCACACCTGGGAACCCCTGCAGGTGTGAAGAAAAGTGAGATGTGATGGACACACTTTATGGAGGCTACGAGACTGTCAGGGACGTGATGGCAGGGTGAACTTTCATTCAATTAAGAGGGCAGAGCCAGGACAGCGAACTAAAGGAGGATCTGCGAGGGCAACAGCAGCGCAAGGATTTATGTTCGCACCTGGCTAAAACCAGCAAACGAGCAGTAACAAAAGCCAGACAAAGTGCATGATCGAGTGGCCTAGATGCTGACTTTCCTCGGGGAAGCCGCCTGTGCCGTGCGAGGCGGTCAAGATAAACAAGGACGCTGGATTCTAGAAACATCCCTCCATTTGTTAGGTTGGTGAGGAAACAAACACCGCACTCAGCGTCCACGTGACGGGACTGGTGTGGCCGGAGAGCTGCGTGTGTGGAAGCCCCCGGCACTGCTGGCACGCCCCAGTGTTCACACCAGCGACAACAGAGACGGGGCAGGCACCGTACCCCTGCCCGCATCTCAGCGCTCAGAAAAACATGGGCACAAGGCAGGGAATAAACTGTATGCGCTGGGCCAACAGAAGTTGGACTTCCATTTTCAGAGAGTGTGAGCATGCGTGTCAAAGGCTGGCACCTTCCTGCCACAGAAGTGGCACTCAAAAATTGACAGTTCTGAGGGTTTTTTGTTTTTTTTTTTTAATTTTTATTTTTAGAGAGGGAAAGGGAAGGAGAAAGGGGGAGAAACAGTGATGTGAAAGAGAAACATGAATCAGTTGCATCTCACATGCACCCCAACCAAGAACCAAACCCACAACTCGGGCATGTGCCCTGACTGGGAATCGAACCAGCAACTCCTTGCTGGGTGGGAAACCCAGAGCCTGAGTTACATTCTGATAAATGGGCGCATTCAATATACAAACAGATGCATGACAAGGTCTCCATGTTCTAATTATAGTCACAGTGGCCAATGTCATGCCACAGAAATAAAAATGAAGACAGCTGTCTCGCAAGAACATTAAATAATTCCAGTAAAGAACTGATTAATAGGGATGGTGACGCACATACTCTGTGATCCTTGGTAAAAATGACACCATAACTCTAAAGAAACCTACCGGAAAACAGGACGCTTTAGAATGAGATATCCAAAACTTAAAATCTAGCGTCTGATTGATCATACAAGTCATTTTCAAAGTCTCTCTTTATCAAAGATAATATGAATTATAATAAGATGTTCTTTGTGTCTATTATCAAATTGGCAAAGGTTAAAAATTATGAAATTCAATGAAGCTAAGGGTGAAATATTGGAAATATTCATACATAAGCAGTATGAATATCAATTATTTGAGGAAAGTTAACAAAATTTATCAGAAACCTTTTTTAAATGTTCATATCCTGTTACCTAAACATCTAACAAAGTGACTAAATAAGTAATGGTACAGGCATGAGAAAGTATCAGAAATTAAAATTTTTTTAAATCTTTAATAACAAAGAAAAAATGCTCAGCATATAATTTTGAATGAAAGCTGCTAACATGGTCCCAATCAGGTAAACATATAAAGAAATAAATGGTTTCACTCAGTATTGAAAGGAAATATACCCCAATGATAAGAATAAATAGCACGTTGTCTCTGAGATGGGAGTTTGCACAATTTCTTACTTTGTATTCTTTCCCATCTCCTAAATTTTCTGCATGTGCATATAATACTTCCCCCCAATGACTAAATATTTAATTTTTGAAATTAAGTTAAAAAGAGTCAAATGTGTAGAAAATGGTAGAGAACCTGGACCCTGTATGTAGCCATGGGGCGGGAGGCTCAATGGAGAACTAAGAAAAAAAGGAATTTTGGCCTTTTCTCCGTGAAAAGGCGATATGAAATATCTCACTCACGCTATTTTTTAAACTTAGAGCAGGGAACACAACAACGTCAACAAATACTAACAGAAAAGCTGACATTTACTGAGCGCTCACTATGTGCTGGGCCATGTGCTCGGCGCGGAGGGTTGGCTACCTCCTCCCCTCCGCACGGCGGTATCATGAAGGAGGTACTGGTATTACCACAGCCTTACAGCTGAGGGACAGGGAGGACAGAGAGGAGGAACGGGAATGAGACGTCACTAATGCGTTTAGTAGTTCAGTTCCTCTTCTCCGTAACTATTCAGAGCCTTGGCTCTGAGGAGATTATAGCCCAAAGCGCCTCAGGAACTAAAATTTCAGGCTGGAGAAGTCAGAAAACCACAGTTCGACTAGGACTATCTGCAATTCTGGAGGTGGAAGGCAGGCCACTCTGGAGTACGAGACAGACATTAAGAGTGCGTAAAGCGCTCAGAAAGCAGGAAGCCAAGTCTGTTCTATTTACACAAAACAGTGGCCCAGACTGCAGAAGTTCTACCGTTCTCTCCAGAGCACTTCTCGGGCCACTGCGGGTCTCTCTGCAGCTTCCCTTCCCTCTACCGACACCAAAGCGCCTCTCCCCACTTCCCTCCAACCCCGCCGTTCTCAGTAGTTTGATGTGCACAGACAACAATGCTACCATGGTTTCCAACTTGTCCTAAGTGGCTCTCCTGTATGTCTGAGAAACGAAATGCTCTGTAAGACACATTCAAGCTGAACACTGCAGTAAACGGGGCTGTCAGCCAAAGCAAGGTCATTAAGTCACGTTGTACCGGGGTCTAACAAATTTGAGACATGGCAAATGTACTTTACAAGACCCAAAATCACCAAAAAAGTACAGATCGGAACCTCCTGATATTAAAAATATGTCAAAAGTAGCCTACTGGCCAGCCCTCCCCCACCTTTGCCTGGCTGCTTTCCTAGGCCCAGAAGCTCGGTATCTGGAAGTCACCGGAGAAAACTCACTTGCTGTTAGAACGACTGTCAGTAATCCACACCAGGGAGATAAACAAGCACGCATCTGCTTTCCTGGAGTGAACACGAAACTAAGGGGCATCTTTTACGTCAGTGATTTCTCATTTCTTTCTCACGACAGGAGAATTGCACTGTGAATTGTTTCGGAAACGGATTACATTAAGCCAAAAGGGCTTGCCCTTGATACAGAGCCCAAGCTGTCCCAACAGCAAAGCCGCGCAGGGTGTACCTCAGAACCATCCGCATTGAAGTGGTCCAGCGCTTGCTTTCGGATTTCTCCCTTGATGGAACCATCCAGACGCTGCAAAAATAAACCACAAGGAAATCATAAGGTGGAAGGATCAGCTACACTCAGAATAGAACACCAGACTTGCAACCTTTATCAGCACAGCACCCACTGGGTAAAAATAACTGGAATGCACCGGCAATGTGCTGTCCGGGGCTGTGCTTAATTAAGCACCACGCTCTACTTGCCCCAAGCTCTCCCGTTACAAACTCAAGGTCAGAAGCTTCTGAATCAGAGGGCTATCGGGGTTCATCCAAGGATCAGAATGGCTGCCAACACCTATAAGGAAGAGAAGGCAACCCAAGCTGTGCTTCGAGGCTTTGTTTGCTTCTGCATCTGTGGGTACTGAAGGGATGAGGAAATACTACCCCTGGTCACCTACTAATTAGCTCCTGCAAAAAAAAAAAAACGATGCTTCGTAGCTAACGTAGCTAAAAGTTCCAAGTTATTAAGTGTTAAACAAACAAAAAAAAATTTTTCATCCTTTTGTTTGAAAAACATTTTGCAATTAACACTAAAAGTGTTAAAAATTAAGTTGGTCGTATAGCCCGGCTTTTCAAAAAATTGTACTCTAAAACGAGAGCCAAGTTCAACAGCAAAATGCATCTTCGAGAGAGCCTCTGGCATTTCCTAGGACATACAAGGCTTTAGAGCGTATGTCGGTTCTAAGTAAAAATAAAATGTCATCACAGAGAAACCACGTATGGAAAATAAAAAGATTACCTGTATGTTGTACTGATACAAAGCCCTTCTCACTCTTTAAAATTATTTTCGTATTTCTTTCCCTCACAATCACCAGGGGAGATAAACAAAATACCTCGTTTCACAGAAGGCAAAACTGACCCAAGAGATGATGTCAGCTGGCCAATGACCACTGACCGGCTGGGGACAGCCTATGGAAGGACCTGCATTCCCCCAGCTCATGGCTCTGCCTACCAGCCCCAGAGCCACGTGGAAGCACACGTGGGGACCCCCTTCCTTCTTCAGATGAGGCGCCTCAGAGAACAGGAAAGTTTAAGTGGCAGGTTCACTGCCTATACTTGAAATCAGAAAACCCAAATGCCCACATTTAACATTCCCATTCATAGAAGACTTTAGACATGATAAAGCTGAATGACTCCAGCCTACTTATTCCCTGGAGAGAAAAGTAATGCATTATTTGACTTGATATTAAATGATTACTGGACCTGAACGCGCACAGCGATCCGATGCCTAACAGCGTGCTGCGTTTTGGTAATAACCACAGCACTAAACTGTGTGCTGTGACGGCTACCGAAGGACCACACGTGGTGTTATGGGCCCAGCAACGCCTTCCAGGGTATTTTGAAAGACAATCTGTAAGGCACTTTTAAGCTCAGCCTTCTTAGAAGAGAGTCACTGACTCCAAGTTTCTTCAATACCAGCATAACTAGGTGAGCTGGTGGAACAGTCTACCCATTCAAAGTTAAAAAGTTTTTAAATAAATCTTAAGAATCCAAGCGTTATAAAAATATTATGCCGAGAGTCAAGGTAAATCGCAGACATGTCTATAAATAGATCAGAAATAAGTTTCCCATAGTCTTACACCCAGAAAAATATTACGAAGCAACTCTTTTCCACATATTTTCTTTTTCTTATCTCGCAGGAGATAACTGAACGAAGATGAAAATCAGCATTAACAAATCTGCAGAGGAAAAGGGGTCCACCGCCACTTGCTTCAGGGACCAGCGAGCTTCAGGTACACTGCTCTGCGGAGCCCCCAGCCCCGCAGCCAGGGCCGGCCGCCCTGGGGTGGCAGTACCACCCTGCCTCCTCTCGTTTTCTTTCTAGGGTTTCGGTTTCTATAACCAGGTTCACACCTCCTTCCTTTCCACCTTTAACCCAGACTTGGGGATGCTAGACATTGTCTCACAGGCTTTTCTCTTGCCCAGTTTTGCTTTCTCTCATCCCCGCCCGCGCCCCCTGAAAAAGGAAAATGATCATGTGACCATTTTCACTGTAGGGTTACAGCCTAAAGGCATGGAAGTTAACACGAAGACCTTCCTGGAACCTTCATCTCAGTTTGTTTCACTACAGCAGGGTAACTCAGCAAACAAAGCACAGAACCCAGAGGAACCGAGGGAAGGAGGGAGTCTAGTTACCGCGCGTCCTTACCTGGAAAGGGTAGTGCTTAATTGTCAAGTACTCGGCCAGGATATCCAACATTCTCACCATCTGGGAGAAGATGAGGACTCTGTTCCCTCTTTCTCGGAGTCTGGTCAACAGTTTATCTAACAGAATCAGCTTCCCGCTGCTCCTGATCAGGGACTGAAGATTGAAAAGACAGTCCAGTGTTCAAAATACTGCAGTATGCCCTTCCTCTCTACGAGTTCTTATTTTTAAAATCACATTTAAGCTTTCTGAAGCTATCTGTAACCTGGCTGACGTATTTCAAGCAATTCCTGAAATGCTCTTTACCTGTTATCAATGACATCATTGACACAATACTTTTGGGTTTTTCCTAGCTGTGTTTACTGTTTGCACCTGTTTTTGAAGCCTCTTTTGACGTTTTAGTTGTTTTGATAAAAAGCAACTGGAGAAACTAAACTGCCTTTGAGAAAGTAGCCCGAACAAGGCAAGCACGCACCGTGAGAACCTCCTGTCCGTTCTCCCTTTCGTTTTCCTCGGGCGGTTTAATCAGGTAGCAATGGTTGCAGCACTTCTTCAGCTCCATCACTATATTCAGGAAACCGGATGTGCTGCCTCTGGTTCCTTTGGCAAGAGCCTTGTAGTTCCTGGTCAGGATCCATCTGCAAATCACAGACGACAATGATACTCTCAGATCTGAACAACAGAGAGCTGGGGTAGCCTACGAAGTACTGACAGCAAATCTGAATCGATTCAACCCTCTGCACTCATCTGTGACTGCACTGTCCACAGTAAAATCTGAAATGATGCCACAGAGCTGGAATGGGCAAAATCAAGGCAACACAGAGTCAAGTCTCTTCACTCAAAGAATTTACAAGGATGGAGGAAAACAGGTTAATTAAAATAAAGTTAAGGGACGTTCCAACCAATCACAATGCACGGAGCTTATTCAGATCCCGGTGCAAACCAGCAAAATGTGTGCGAGCAGATACGTGTGCACGTCTATTTATGACAACCAAAAAAATGTAAATGCTTACTGGACATTATGAAAATATTAAGAAACTATTGATTTTTTAAGGCATGATAATAGTATTATGATAGCATGCTACTGATATTATGCTTAACTCTTTTTTTAAACTGGGGTATAACTGACGCATGATGTTAATTTCATTGCCCCACATTACAATCCGGTTATTTGTACACACTGTGAAATGACCACAGTAAGTCTATTAACACCTGTCACCACAGTGTCACAATTTTTCTTCCTTGTGATGAAGGCTTCTTTAATCCGCTCTCTCATCAACTGAGGTCATGACGCGGTGCATCCCACGTCTCACTCATTTTGCACCTGGAAGTCTGCACCCTTGGAGCCGTTCCACCCACGGCAACCGCCCATCTGTTCTCTCTCTAAGCTTGGGGTGATGTTCTTAAACTTCAGTCTGGGGGGTTTATTTATTTATTTATTTTTTTTGCTTAACTCTTAAAAAAGTCCCTATTTTCTGATAGATGGGAAAACTTACGCTATGCACCTGGAATATGTTTCAAATAACATAGGGCAGGAATGGGGACACAAAAGGAGATCTGGATGAACTAAGACTGGCCTTGAGCCAGTACCTGCTGAAGGTAGATTGTGGGTACAAGACTCCATTCTATTCTATTTCTGTATGTAGAATTTGACAGCTCCCATAATAAAAAAAATTTTTTTAAATCAAGGGAGTGTTAGGCAAATGGGTAAGAGAATAAGTGTTTGTTTTTGTTTTTTATTATTTTTTTTTTTAGAGAGAGGGGGACAGAGGGAGAAAGAGAGGGAGAGAAACAGCAATGTATGGTTGCCTCTCACATGGCCCTCACAGGGGACCTGACCCACAACCCAGGCATGTGCCCTGACTGGGAATCGAACCGGGACCTTGTGGTTCCCAGCCCAAGCTCAATCCACTGAGCTACACCAGCCAGGCCGTAAGTATTGAAAATTAAAATCTTGTTCTTATCCACATGTATATAAATGAAGAACAAGCAGGGAATGTTAAGCTGACCAAACTTGTAACTTTAAAAGCTGTAACTTATATGGCAATACCATTAGTTACAATTATTCCAGGTCCAACATGAAGTCATCCAAACGAAAGGCCATGCATGACAAGTACGCTGGATGCCGCTCTCCGTCCCAAACCCACCTCCAGAACATTCTGCCTTTCACACGTTACAGCCTAGCCCAGGGCCATAAGCCCCCCGTGACCCCTGGAGCACCCCCACCTCCAGCACTGTTCCTTCTGAACGTCCACAGCCCCAGCACACACCTCAATTTCAACAGCACCCTTTTCATCGTCCCCAGTTTGTCTTCCCTACTAAACAGCAAGGCTCTGGCGTGAACTCACCCCACGCATCTTCGGATTCCCAGTATCTACAGAACACCTGGCATCACCTCGCAGCCTTCAATGACTGAGTGGCAGGGAAGCATGTAAACGAGCCTGCTTCCCGGTAGAACTCACATATCCTTCAGACCGCTTACGTAATGGAAAGTGCTGTGCACCCTCTCACCCAAGTTAAAAAGCAAGGATAGTAAGATGTCCTCTGACCTTTCAACTGCTACTTAAGTCTGTGCTGAGACATCACAGAAAGAAACAGTTGGTCAACTGTCCCTCTCATGGCTTCATGGCACTGACCTCAATCCCATCGGGCCTAACCCTGCCCGTAACTTACTTGTAATACTGTTTCTGAAGGGCCGACATCTCCACCCGCAGAATCTGCTCCACTTTGGCAGGCAGGGATTTCTCCACGTCCTTTTTGACTCTGCGGAGAAGGAAAGGCTCTAGCACCTTATGAAGACTCTGGTAGCCGTTCTCTCTCCCTTTCCCGTGGTCTTCCTCGAAATCTTCCCAGAACTCAAACCTGGGGAGGAAACAGCAGAGTGTTACTTAGCGACATAGGAGAAAAAGGCATTTTTCCACAAAAGAAATTTTCAAAGGAACGAAATTATTTAAAGAAAAAAAAATCTGTGTTAAAAAAAAATCTTCCCTATAGGGAAAGATAAATCTTATCTGTCACTGGCCCCTGAATCTAAGAGGGGGAAACCCAACGAATTAATTTCGTCACTCTACACTGGGTAACAGTTTTCCAATTTTGAGACTGCATCTAGAGTTCAAAAAATATTTCAGTGTATGATGCAATTGGTATATCCACAAACATAGTAAGTCACTGTGAGAAACATTATGCAGAAAAAATATCCATGATCTTTTAATAAGCTTCAATTCCTTGGGAAAATAAAATTCCCAGGTAAAAGAATTAGGGGCAGGATTAGAGCTATCACTGCTCAAAGGTAAAAGCTATGTCATTTCCATCAATAACCTTCACTGTTCATAGACTGAAAAGTTAATGGATTATAACAACAGTAAACAAGAAAACAGTCCTCAGACAAGAACAATCAACTGATATAAAGTTCATATTAGCGAAACCTGGGGACATAAATTTTACTAAGGAATTTAAAAACTTGTCACTCATGTAGTTCTGACTGAACTCTAGATAGAAGTTTCTCATATTTAAATTTTAATCCAACCATCTTTGGTTCACTAAAAGGACTTGTAGCAGAAATCCAGAATGGGACATTATGGTCAAACTTTCTACAAAACTAAAAAAGGAATGAAGAAAATTTGTTTTGCGAGGATCAGAACACAAACAGCCACTTGGAAGCACTAGCCTCGTTCTGTGTACACACGGGCTCAGCAGGAGAGAGGGCGCCTGTGACCGAGGCCACGACTGGAAGCTTCGTCACTGCCCACGGCCTGCTCTCTGACACCAGGTGGCCCAAGTCCCAGAATGACAAACTGGAGTGACTCAACATTACCCAGGGACAACGCTGAATCACTCAGACTCAAAGCTCATGCTCTTTGGTAAGACAGAAAGTCAGAGACAGCAATGGCGGCACTGCCACCAGGCACAACGGAATCTACCGCGCCTGCGGCCATCCCTGAACTCATCGTGAACGGCCAGGCCCTGCGTCAGGTACCGCCAGGCGGGTCAACGTCGGCCTCAGAAACAGCCCCAACATTGTGAAACCTTTCCCAAAACAATCAAGAGAGAGAGACAAGACACAAGTTACCACAATGAAAAAGTTATTTAGATCTCTCCTGATCCTTCAAAAATCAAAAGGATTATGAGGAAATACTATCACTTTATGTCAATAAATGGGGCCAGTTAGATGAAATGGACGAATTCTTAGAAAGACACATTTTAACAAAACTAAATCAAGAAACAGAAAACCCAAATAGACCTATAACTAGAAACTGAATTAGTCATTAAAAAATTTCTCACGAAGGAAACCTAAGGCCCACAAATACGTATCAGTGGAACAGAACTGAGAATCCAGAAATACACCATTACATTTATGGTCTCGGCTGATTCTCAACAAAGGTGCCCTGACAATTTAATGAATAAGGATATTCTTTTCAACAAATGGCCCTGGAACAATTTCCAAAACCCCTCTGCAAAGAAGGATGTACTCAGGCCCCCACACTCAACACTATAAACAGAAAAGTAACTCACAGTGAAACGCAGACCTAAACATAAGAACTAAAACTCCTAGAAGAAAATAAGAAAATCTTTGTAACCTTACATCAGGCAAACATCTTATTTTATGACATTAAAACACAATCCACTTAAAAAAAGAATAGAATATACTTCATCAAAGTTCAAAACTTCTGCTCTTCAAAAGGCAACATTAAACAAAATGAAAGGACAAGCCACGGACTGGGACAGATACTTGCAAATCCCACACTAACAAAGCATTTGCATCTAGAATACTAAAAATAAAGAAAGAGAAAATAACCTGCTTAACACAGAAGACAGACGATCCAACTTTCAAATGGGCAAAAGATTTGAAAAGACATTTTACCAAAGATACACAAATGGCTAATGAAAACATGTTTAACATTAAAAGATGTTAAACATTATTCGATGTTTATAAAAAGATGTTTAACGTTATTCGTCATTATAGAAATCCAAGTCAAAACTATGAGATATCCCTACACACCAGGATGGCTAGAATCCGAAAGACTGACAATACACCAAGTACAGTATGGGTGACGATGCAGAGGGAACTAGCAAATTGGAACACTTCTGACGGGAACATCCAATGGTACTGTCTCTTTGGACAACAGCCGGGTAGTTTAAGAACGATCTACTTTCCTAGCAACCCAGCAATTCCACTAAGCATTGAACCAAGATTAGTAAAATGTACATCCACACAAGAACACGGCAGCTCAAAACTGAAACAATCCAAACGTCCATTAAATGAACAGGCATACGATGGAATATGAGTCCACAGTAAGAGAACAATCCCTGATAAACTATGACAAAGATGAATCTCAGAAATATGACGCTAAGTGAAAAGAGCCAAAAAACAGAAGCCTACTTATCAGGATCCCATTTATATGGGACTTCTAGAAAAGGTAAATCACTAGAGAGGAAAGCTGATGTGCGAAGGCCTAAGAGTAGAGACAAAAGCAGAGATTAAGGGGACTTTTGGGGCTGAAAAAATATTCTAAAACAAGATTACAGTGATGGATGCACAACTCTACAAATTTACTAAAAATGTGGAATTGTGTCCTTCCAATGGCATACTTTACGGTACGTGTATCATGTCAAAACGTTGTTTTAGCAGTTCACAACACATGGGGGAAGAGGCCGTTTCTGTGTTGGTCATTAGGCTACCCAAAATGCCTTAATCAGTTTATGACTTACAGCAGGCTCTCACATCTTTTCTAAATCGTAAAAAAGGCAGGAGCATTCGTCTGCCAATTTGATACCGTGTAACCCACTGCTGACTGGGTGCCAGGTTACTCTCAGTGACGATGTGGAGCGTCGATAAAGTACAACAGATCCCTGTTACGTCTGAACTCATAATTTAGTGACATGAGATGGATGAGGAAATAAATGCAAAAAAAAAAAAAAAAAAGGGTGCCATACAGAAAATGCTACAGGGTAGGGAAGATCAGCATGTCTAACAGGCTACTCCAGGTTGGATGGTCTGAGGAGGAGAAAAATCGTTCCAGACTAAAGGAACGGCAAAGGCACGGCATGCTAAAGGAACGAAGAGATGGCTGAGGCAGAAGGAGCGGCGGAGAAAGAGGTACGAGATGAGTCGGAGCGCTGTCAAGGGGCAGACTGAATAGGGTCCTTCTAATTAGGGCAGCGAGTACAGATTTTAAGTATCACCAAACACCACTGGGTAATTTTAACATTTATGAAATGTGCATACCATCTCTCCCATAAAACTCTTCTTTAGTAAGTTAAAGACTGGAGTAAGACCTTAAGCTGATGCTTCTGTTAGCAAAGGCTTGGACTTAAGGTATTTTTACTACTTATAGACTTCACTTAATTTTTACTCAGTACCTTGTAACAACAGTGAGAAGGTCTGATGTTTCCTATTTACTATTTCCCTGAAGCAGTAACTGATTCAAATATTTGGTAGACGACCTTCCCTCCCTAACAGGCCGATTTCTGTGCCTTCTCTCATTTATTACGGAACATTTGAACACCGTTGTTCCTGCCTCAGTCGATGCTTTGCTTTCCCCAAAACATGCCATCCATGTTCCCTAAGGTCCACTAAAAAAAGGTCAAAACCATTGGCATTCCAGACATTCCAGCATGTTTTGAAAGACACAGTAAGGAGCTTACTTCTCCGGCATAATAAAGTGCAGCAAGGACCAGAGCTCTTTGAGGGAATTCTGGAGAGGGGTCCCCGTAATCAGGAGCCTATGGTTGGACTTGAAATCAATCAGAGTTTTATACAATAAAGAGTCATCATTCTTCAAGCGATGGGCTTCATCCACTCCCAGAAAGGCCCAGTTAATACTGCCCAGCACAGTCTAAAGTAAAAACAAAACAGAACGAGCCACCAGGTCAGAAGGAAACCCAAAAGTACTTTCAAGCGTTAATCATCTCTGTACAAATACCACCACAAAGGAATACACGGAAACATTCACTCTTCGCTGACTGAAAGTATAGGAGGACTCTTCTGTTTATTTTTGTTGGTTGCCAGATTTATGTCTACTCAAAAGGGCACATCCTCCTGGAAAAGGTATAGGGAATCTCTTATGCCAGGTATTGTGGCGTGCTCTTAAGGAAGAATGCAAAAATCGATATGCTGGGCAAAAAAAACAAAAACAAAAAAGTGATTTGGCAGTCTCTCCTTCATTAACGTTCTTCTCTCCCTGTTCTCCAGCCCAACCCTGAAGCACAGAAACACCAAGAGCCACCAAGCTGACCTTTCCACTTATTTGTCACCAACGGGGTCCCCTGCCACATACTTTTCTCAGTAACTGTAGAAAGGAGATAACTTCAAGAGCTTCGTTTTTCTGCCCTCCTCATCACAGAGACTGCCCCCACCGAGTGCTCTGGAGAAACCTTAGCAAGGACAGGATGGCTCTCAGGCCCTGTGTTCAATGCCTAACTAGAATCTCGGGGAAGTTACGGGCCTCAGTGTCTCTTCATCATGTGTCGTTCAACTGGATTGGTGACCTAAGGCCCCCTTCAGCTGTAAGGTTCTAATTTTTATTTACAACCTCCAAATTCTTTCTGGATTTGTTTGCTCATTTGTTTGCTTTTTTAAAGAAACAAAAATAACACGTTAAGTGGGAGGTATAAACCTCACCATTTGGATAAGTCACTCTACAAAACTTAGCCTTTTAGTTACCAGTTACACACCTTATCTTTTAGGAGGATCTCATATGTTGTGATAAGTGCATTGAACTTGAGCCTTTTGGTCTGAGAATGAATCCATTCATATTCCCGTATCTATAAAAGAAAATGATAATTAAGATACAATTTCTACTTTTACTTTTCTCTATCACTAACAAATCTTAATGACAGATGCAACAGAAACATGTTCAACTAAAAAATCTGATTAGAATTTAATAAATCCCTTATGCATTCCACAATGACACAGTTTAAGCCTAGAGCAGAAGTTAGAATTAAAAGGTCTATCACTGAGCAGCAAAAACGTTACTGCCACAATTCAAATAAATTGTCTTTTCCCTTCACCCCTCCAGCCCCAACACAACTGACCAAATGATGCATTTCATCAGCAATTAAATCCCAAAATGAGGATTTTTCTTAAGGAAATATAATTTGATTATTCTCCGGGCAAGGCAATACTTCTATTAACGAGTAAAACAAATTCCAACCACTAGCTCGGTCTGAAATTTCATTAGTCACAGAGCACGAAGATGTGGGCCCCAAGGAAAAGGAAAGTGAGGGTTGATGGATGAAAATAGCATTTAGCATGAATGAAAATAATGTCACCGTGGAGAAACACAGGAGCTGACGCATGCACACAGAGGGTGTAACTGGACACACAGCCGGGGCAAGGGCCTGTGGCAAAGCTCTTGCCGTCCGTTGACAAGTTAGAAAACGGACAAGAGGAACAAGGAATGCATGTGGCTGATGACCTCCAAAGGGGGAAGAAAGAAAAAAAAGAAACAAACAAAAAAAGGAGTAGTGACAACCAGTAAGAAAACTTCCCTGACGCTACAATTTTTCAGAGTTCTCCTTGTCTTCGTTATTACATAAAGTGCCTAAAACAACGCTGCGTAATCTAGAAAGTTTCTTTTTCTTTGGCAATGCTTAAAAAAAAATAGATTAGCAAAGCTAAGAACTATTCTATGCTTAGAAAGTCAAAATTTGGGCAATAAAATCCACCAGGGGTTAGGTTAGACAATGAAAATATCTAATAAAAATGAATTTGAATCAGTTTGATAATATATGACTCTAACATTTCCCTCAAAGGTTTCTGGATTCCTGATGATTTGCTCTTATTATAAGCAGCCTCCCAGAAAGTTTACTGGAACATACGGGGGTGAAAGAGCAAGGGTGTGAGCCCAGACATGCCTCTGTCCCATCCCCGCATTCCAGGTGGCCTGGGGACAAGTGTGAAACTCTGAGTCAGTATCTTCATCAGTGGTTGGAAAAATTATGGCCTACTTTAAAGACTATCATGAGGATTACAGACGACATACATAAAGCACCAAGCACAGGGCCTAGCACATAGCAGGTGCTTTTTAAAAAAGTTATAGTTATTATCAAGAAAAGAACTGCTGAACAAAGATAAGGCCCAGTGTTCCAAGTTTCTGATGCTTCAGTTTGATAACAGGCAAATCTCACTTTTGCCACCTTGGAATGGCTCATTATCCTCTCCCTTATTCCTTTCTTATAAGTTACGCAATCTCACCGTTTTACTTAATTTTTGTAAGTTTTAAGCTTTTTTGCAATTACAAACAGCAACAATAATATTAACATTCTACAAGGTATTAACTCCTTCTTATAACCCTTCATATGTAAAGTGGTCTTGAAAGTACAGAGGACAGAGGAAAAAATTAATACTGCAATCTAAGATTGCTCAGATTCCTCTTCACGAATTTTCTTTAAATACAGTAAGCATGTTTTAAAGAACATCTAAGTTGCATTTCTGTGATACATATTATCTCCCAGTATCGGGGGCACAGCACAGTGTCAGAAACATCATCTTACTAAAAACTACAATGACTATAGGTCAATTTCCAAAATACATTCATAACACAGATTCTATCCCAGTTCTTTTGGTTTACACACCGTATTTCTGCTCATCAGGTCACCTATGTAAACCACTACGTTAATCTCTGGTGCCCAGATCTCAAACTCCCTCTGCCATGAGGTGAGGGTGGATAAAGGGACGACTATAAGAAAGGGGCCATACAGCTGGTGTTGGTGGAACAGGTAGGAGAGGAACGATATGGTCTGGATGGTCTTTCCTAGGCCCATTTCATCAGCAAGGATTACACTGTTACTTCTGCAAGGAGGAAAAAAAAATCGTTAGTACACACGTGCACGCACACACACACATACACACACACACACACAGTATGTGCACAGAGAGCAAGGACACCAGTGCCCCACGATGTCACCAAGTACAACACGTCATTGTAAGCCCCAACTGTATTTCCTCCCACCTGCAGTCAAGTCTCCTACGTGAGAAAGCAGAAGCCACGAATACCAGAACAAGTGACCAGAGCACGGTCAAGACTTAAGACTGTTGCAAGCGCCTATTCGGACCATGTTCCTGACCTTGCCTTTTGGTCCCCGTACATCTATCTCTTGTAACAGAGAAGGCAGGTGGACATAAGCACATGACCTTGGCTTCCAATACTGAAAGCAGGGCAGACTGGCTAGCCCCACTGTCGGTGAACCCGACAGCCTGACAGTCACGTGCATTTGCTCGAATTACCCACCCAGTCCACTGCACACCACAGGCTGCTCAGTGCTACACACGTCGCCCCTAGATGTCTGTGTGCACACTGTGCGCTGCTGTGCTCACGGCTTGTTTCAAATCTACAGCAGGGGTAGGCTGCAGGATTCGGGACTCCCCCTGCACCTACTGAATCAGAGCATCTGCGAAAAAGCTCAGGAATCTGCATTTTTAACAAGCACTTCTGCATATTTTGATGCAGGTGTATTCCTGGGAACACTTAACAAGCACTTCTGCATATTTTGATGCAGGTGTATTCCTGGGACATTTTGAAAAGCACTGCTCCAGCAGATGGGCTGGATTTCAGCAGGACAGCAATAGGAAAAGGATCGTGCATACATAAGGGGGAAAAAATGACGAAACGGCCAGAGTCAGGAAAAGTATGTTCAGAAAATAGAAAATAGCCCATTAGGCAGGAAATTAGGAATACATTTATGACACAGGTTGCAAATATTAGAAGTTTCTTGAAAATCAGGCCGCTGAAGGTTTATACACGTATAATACATGTTTAAGCAGTAAATTAGTGAGCGCTGGAGTGATACACAAGTTCAACATAATTTCATTCAATAGATAAATGAGACATTCACCAGGAAGAGATTAAGTTTTTAACTTAGGGAAAAAGCACACAAAAGAACGAAGCATAATATGACGGAAGAGACCATTTGTCGACAAATCTCAGACACACCTATTTTATGCGCTGTTCAGATACAGCGTGCCCCTGAGTCCTCATTACGTATCTCACCTTTCCACCCGACTGGGAGGCAACAGGGTAAATTTTCACCAACATTTACTTCCTCTCCCTAACAAAGTTCTCCCCAGAATATTTTCTATCGAAAACTGTGTGACTCTGTGGATCTGAAAGGCTGACGGCACTCCTGACTTCCCCAGAAGGGAATTCTCTCAATCCCATCATTTTCTCATTTCTACAGTACACAGGAGAAAGAAGTAATTCTTTGCCATCTAACAACAAAGAAGCCAGAAGCAGAACAGACAATTTCCAACATCTTTTTCTACCTACTTGCACCAGGAATGAGCAAGCCAGTTGAGACCTTCGAGCTGATAATCACGGAGCTCTAGATTCTCCCCTCCTAAATATGCCGGCTGTTTCTTTAAAGCCACAAAGCGTGGTCTCTGCTTCAGGGCCTGAAAAACAAAAATTAACAAAGTAAAGATCTCACCGATATCTGACAGACCTTTGTATCAGTACATCTTTCCCGTAAAAAAAAACAACAAAAAACAAAACCAAAGCCAGCCCAACACCACACCTTGCACTCTCTTGTCGGAATGGTTTTTGAGTTGTTCCGACTGTGGAAGCTGTCGATGCAGCCCTGGAATTTCTTTCCTATCAAGGCTTCGTCTTCCCAGCTGCACTCTGAATAGGGCAGTCCCATCCACTTGCACAGATATTCAGGCTCATTCGAAGGTGCCGGCTTCCGGCTGTGAGCTATTTCACATATAAAAATGCACAGGTCAGCCAGTGGCCATTAAAGGAGGGGAGTGACGTTCTGTTTTACATATAATGAATGAAACATCACATGGCCAAACAAGAGCTGCTGGCAAATGCTGAACATTTATAAACAAGATCTCTCACTTACCTGGAAAATCTGTTTGACCCAGTGTAGATTTGCTTGTCTTCATAGCTAAACAAATGGAAGATAAGAGAGAAAAGTCATCACTATAATCAAGGAGTGACATTTTAAGTCCTATGAATAAGAATATAAATATACATCTCCCACCTTAAAAAGAAAAAAACCCTCAGGTCCTCAAGGCCCTGTCTGGCTCTTTGTCCCTTTCTCTGTGCCTCTTTACAACACAATGCCCAAGGAGAGCTGTTTCCACTCCCTGTTCCCCTCATTCTCTCTGGAAGCCGCCCCAGGCAGGCCTGCATCCCCCCCACTCCAGGATCCGCCAGTGCCAGACTCAAGGACTAAGTCCCAGTCGGACCCTATGGACCAGCAGCATTGCCGCCTTCCTGAGCCGTGTGAATCACCTGCCTTTCAGTCCACCACCCTCTCGGCTCTCCTATCTCACTGGCTGTCCGTTCTCAGTCTCCTTTGCCGGTTTCTTTGACTTCCAAAAGCTGGAACGCTCTCAGACTTCCTATTCTCACCATGTACACTATTTCTGATGACCTCATTAAACCTCAGGCTTTAAATACTATCTATATACCGACGCATTCCCACATCTAAATGCCCAGCCCAGACTAAGAGTTCTAAGACTCACACGTGCTCCATGCAAGTGACTAAGAAGTTTATTGAGCTAGGCTCATTTTCCATTCAAACATCAGCTCTTCCCTCAGTCTTTCCAGTTCAGCAAGTGGTACCTCTACTCTCCTGTTTGCTCAGGTCAAAAACCTTAGCATCACCCTTGACACCTCTTTCTGTCAATCCCCCATGTCCAAATTTATCGGCAGATCTTGTTAGCTTCTTCTTCTAAGTAAACCTAGGCATCTGTCTACTCCCAAAATTAAACCTATAAAAAAAGCATTTTTTACTTTACGTCATTCCCGTTATTTATGGAGCTCACACACTCTAAAATAAGTTTCCACGTTCTTACCTATTACTCTTTCTACTATCTGATACTGTTTGTTCAACTCTGAGGCTAGCTCTTGTTGGCAGTTGAAATATTCCACATCTTCAGGAGAAACTTTCCCCAACCTGGACAGAAGACAGAAAAAGTACATGCTCATTAAATTTGGGGTATCTGTACACATTTATCGAAGCGCAGTCAGAGAGAGGAAAGGAATCTTGCCTTCACTTCCATCTGCCACTGTAGTAGTCTAACGAGGCCAGAGCTTTTACAAAAATCATATACTTTTAGAAAACACTGACCCCCTTAGACCCCTCTCTGATGTGGCCTATTTATAAAGAAATCTAAGAATAACTGTTTTGTGACAAATTCATGTAATTTCACGGGATAAATTCATATATCTAAACAGACTGAAACTGTCTTCCAGATTTAAAAAATAATATGCCTTCCTTAATAAATAATGGGCTTTAGGAGTGACTGAATGTGGCTTTTTTTGAAAACTATTCTTAGCGCCAAAGCTCTTTAATAGGACAATAGCAGCCACCTGAAATTAGGTAACACCGTACTTCTGAGAATGTTAAATTTCTGTGCTTCATAAGCTACTCCTATTTTAGGAATATTTTTATTTTTTACTCAGAGGGAAAATACGTGACTTAGTGAGGTAGCATATTTTGTACTGTAATAAAACAGAAATTAGAACGCATCTGTCTCTATTCCTAACACAGAATAACCTGACCACGTTACGCTGGCAGGTACGATGACCAGGCACGTGGGCCCTTCCCGTCCCTCGGGCTGCCCATGTACTTCTGTAATCCATGACGGAAAATGTACCATTGCTTAATTTCGTCCTCTTTCTTCTTGAAGTTCTCTAGTTTTTTTAGGCCCTTCACTTTCTGCTGCTGTAAGGACTCTTCGCTCTCCCACGTGCTGTGGATGTAAGACCAACCCTTCCACTTGATGAGGTACTGGACTTCGCCGCCCTCCTGCTCCGGGTCGAAGTCACCGCTTGGGTCTCCACTAGCTTCAACTGCATACACAGTAGTAGATGCTCCAGTGGCTGCAAAAGGACTCAGTCTTAACAAACCTTAAAAAGTATGTGAAACCAGGCCCGGCTGGTGTGGCTCAGTGGATTGAGCGCGGGCTGGGAACCAGAGGGTCCCGGTTCGATTCCCAGTCGGGGCACATGCCTGGGTTGCGGGCCAGGTCCCCGTGAGGGCCATGTGAGAGGCAACCATACATTGCTGTTTCTCCCTCCCTTCTCCTCTCTCTGAAAATAAATAAAATAAAATCTTAAAAAAAAAAAAAAAAAAAAAAAGTATGTGAAACCAGACACTGAGAAGTTTCCCATGCACACAACTGTCTAAAGAGACTCTTTTTGGATAAAGCACCAAAATCCTTCGACTTAAAAGAAGCAGAAATTCACAAATATAGGATAAACAAGGTCAATAATTTCAAATATTTTCAAAATGAAAACCCAACTTTTATACTTTAAAATGTGTTCCAATTGGCTGGTGAAATAAAAAAAAAAAATCCTTATGCCCAAACATAATAAAAATAGAACAGCAACACCTGTTCATTTTGGTCCCTACTAACTCGGAAAGCAAATCCAGCCCTCCAGGAATATTAAAAATAAGAAAATAAATATTTCTCCACCAATTACTCAAAGTTCTCTGTTAACTCTATTAACCTCAAGTAAGACTAAATGGAAAAAAAAAAAGGCAGAGAAAAATGGATTAGGTGTTATCTTGATATCTCCTATATTGAAAGATTACTTTAAAAGAAACTAAGGTATATCTCAGTCTGATTATAAAAAAATCTTCACTATCGTCCGAAAATGCATTTAATCAGCTGCATACTTTTCAAAAAATTCAGAAACAACGAACGGCATATTTGCTTCGTGTTAATGAGCAAGAAGCTCCGCTACATCTCTGCTGTTTAAGACAGTAACACATCTTTACTAGCTTCAAGTCTCAAAAATATTCAATACACCCCTCTGGTCTCAGCTCTGAAAATGAAGATGGGGCCAGAAAAACCGCCACATTTCACAACCAATGTGGGCACGGACTGAGTGACACGCATCACTTCAGAGTTGAAATATGTGACATGTGGGCCTCACGAAGCAGTTACAGAAAGTACTTTGCTTCCCAAGGGCACGCACCTCCTTTCTTGCCCAGCCTTGAATCTAAGACCTTTTCGATGGTTTCACTATTATCCTGCTGGTCGTCTACTCCTTCGCCAGTCATCTCAATGAGATCGTCCGAGTCGGTCTCGAAGTCGTCATCTTCTTTGTAACTGCAGGAGGGACGAGGCTCAGTAAGTGGAAAACTCTCTTCAGAACTTCACACCGCCACACATAATGTCAGGAGAGTACGGGACCGGACCGTGGTGGCTCTGATACGCTGTTTTACAGACCGGCCACATACAAAGTAGGCTCAAAGTTCATTTTTCCCCTATCTATGTATTAATGCATGTTCACAGACAACTACAGGAAAGCTAACTCGTATTTCAAAATAAAAACAGACTGTATTTACACTGATTTGTGTAAGCAAGATATAAAAAACTACAAGGACATGCCTATGTGCTCTTTTTTACTGAGATCATTACTACATAGTAAAGAAACAACTACACAGAAAATGTATAATGAATTTAAAAAAACACCACTCTTAGGCAAAAGACAAGCAATATTTCTGAGATTAAATGTTTTAACCGTGTGCTTTGTCTCCCAATAACTAGGATGTGAAATTTAAGTATTTTCAAACTGGTGAGACCTTCAACAAACATACTTCCTAGTAATAAAGTCTCGAGCGTGACCTTCCACCACGTTAACACAGGTGGTGCGGATGTCACAGAAGAGAACAGCGCAGTTCTGGAGGCGAGGGCAGCCGCGGGAGGAAAAAGCGCTACCCTGGCAAACTCAGCGTCTAGTCACAGCTTTGGGATCACTCCCTGGATACGCTGGACAGGGTACTAATATCTCCAGGACTCAGTTTCAACACCTCTAAGTAGACGGAAAAACTGTGTAATTTCTAAAAAAAAATCAAATGCCCTTTAACTCATGTAATGTAAAATACAGTTTGTGTGAGTCTATTCCTTTATTTCAATTTCTGTGAATGCTTCATACCCTATTAGTAAGCTTGATAAAATTATTATACCCAGCTACTATATATAAGCTGAACTTCAGAAAAATTTGTCCGATCCCAAGAGCAAATCAGAAGCAGGAATACAACCCAAAGGTCTTTCCTAAAAAAAGGGTGTTATGAAACAAAGATACCACGACAGGACATGAACTTAAAGCAGCTCTGTTTACAGGAATGAAGGCTTGCAGTGAGCTACGGCCCCTCTTTCCACATTCCCGTTGGCTGACACCACTCTTCAGCAAGAACACAAACCAGACTTCCAAATACCTATGCAGGACACAGGCCATTCTTTTTGCTTAACAGTTACACAATCCTGGGCTTCAAACCAAGTGCAGACCAAGTAAACGATCACCCTCGCAACACCAAAAAACTTCTGGAGCATCACCTACCTCACGTTTTTAGCCGCTCTGCGACGAGTCTGCCTTTTTGGAGCTTCATCATCTTCATCGTCATCATCAGAAGACTCTTGTTTTTTTTTCTTCCCACGCTGAGCTTTAGGTTGCTTTTTAACACGAGGTTTCGGCACTGTTCTAAAATGAGAAGAGAAAAAAAATGGCCATTTTTCTTACCGTTTGTTGTTTACTTCCAATCTGGATAACTGCATTTCCCAGATCAGGGCCACGTAGGTAGGATTAACCGGGGCAAAGTTAGAAATTCTATTCCTGGGTCCCATTCTCTGAGATTCTAATTCACCAGAAAGCCACACTTTCAACATGAAAGTGGTTCTCACACTAGCAGTCTTCAATCACTGATAAAAGATACAGTGGGTTCCAAGGCACTGGTTCTCCACTGCTCCTCGGGGTCACCTGACATACAAATACACACACGGCACGTTGCTGATGGTGTCTGTTTGGTGGGCGATTTGGAAGTACCTCTCAAACTTTCTAACGCAACAGTTTCACTTCTGGGGATCGATCTTACTGGTACAGGTATATTAAAGTATTCGCTGGAGTATTATTGGCAATAACAAGAGATTAGAAAACCTCTTAAGTGTTCATCAACTGCGAACCAGTTCAATAAACAGGATACTGCAGAGCCATAAGAAAAGAAAACAAAGGGAATTTTTCCATGTACTGATACAGAAAGATTTCTGAGGTAATGAAAGAAAAATACACAAGGGGCACAGAATGTATAATCTGTATAAAAGGAGAAAGGACAAGAAATAACTACATATATATTTTCCGCCCCCCCTCCCCGCTCTGTGCCACTGAGTGACAGCTGCCACTGGCACAGTCCCAGGGCAAGGATGCACCCAAGGGTTTTTCTCTCAGCGCCAGCTACCAAATCCTGGCCCCACTGCCTGGGGGAGGACCTGTGAAAGTGCTAACTACACATATATTTTTGTGCATAAAACGTGCCTGGAAGACTACCTGGGAGACTGCCCTACCACAGACCAATGAACGAACTGAGGACATGGCCCTCCGGTGACGCCCATGCACAGTCAGGATCAGGCAGCCGTAACGTAGGAGCTCACGCAAGGGAATCCCCAAATTACTACTGTATAAGTGGTGAAGAGGTGGATGGAGAAAAGGGAGGCAAGAACTCTCAATTGCATTGATCTGTTTCAGACCTACCAAACCAACGCTACACAGAGGAGTCAAGGTTAAGGGCGCAGTAAATGATGGGGAACGTCTAGAAGGCAGAACTGAAAAGCCATCCCATTCCTGAGTGCTCAAACTCAGGTGAGAGGAGACTAAACTCGGCTGCTGATTCCTCTGTGGGGGTCGGGCTGGGAGGACAGGTATGAATGTCGGCCTAAGCCACGGGTCGGCAAACACTCCCTATAAATAGGCAGAAGGTACAGATTTCAGCTTCCCCAGACAAAAGGCAAAACTGAGGCCACTACACAGCTACTTACGTAGTGAGAAAAAATAAATTTTCACATGCTTTTTAGTGACAAAATTCAAAAATAAAATCATAATCATTGAATTGTGGGGGTTTTTTGTGATACATATCAACTAATGAGAATATCATTCTTTTGAAAAGGTAGTGTTTCACTTCACTGGGATTCAAACAGAGTGTTCCTGGTCAGCGCACTATGAATGTCCCTCTGTAAAAGCGATGCTTAGCTGGCAGGCCGCACAAAGCGGGGTGTGAGTGGTGCCTGGCCCAAAGGCAATCGCTCGCCAAGCACACCCCACACCCTACTGCAAGGAGGTCAACTCCCCGGGGCCTCTCTACCCCCTGCGCGCCTTCCTAACACCACACTTCACGGTGTCCTCTGTCTGATCGAAAATTACCAGTGCCCTGCCACCTCGGCCCACTTCCTTTTCCGCCCAAGTAGATTTCTCTGTTTAATGCTACATAGATTATATGAACAAGGTAACAAACAGTGAAGGGATGCTTTCAACTAGACAATGAACGCTGTCGACTTTACAATTAGCTCCCTCAAAAAGAACCTGTGCAGTGCTCAAATGCACAGGGAGCGCTTTTTAGGAGCTACATTCTTCCCTCAGACCTAATCTGCCATGGGGTGAGAAACAGAGAAGAGTCCCTCCGAGCTACACACCGCGCAAACACCCACAATCAACACAAGCAGCCCCACCAGCCAGGCACTTGCTAACGAGGCGGGCCGGCAAGAAGGGAACCACAGACGGCACACACTGCGCTGCGCCCATCAAGGCTCTCCTGCCGGCACGGCGCCGTCGCCACCCAACGCAAGCTGGGCTCCGCCAGAAGCAGGGACAGACGGTCAAGCGGACACTGCACCTGCGGGGCGCAGGCCTCCTGTCTGTCACTTTTATTTGCTCTGGGTCACTCTCTGCACTGGTGCCTCGCTCCTGTCCGTCTTCTGAAGGCTCCCGTTTCCATTTTTCTCTGTGATCAAAGCAAAGCAGAATGATTTTTTTTTTCCCAAAAGATTTCTTCCAGGTTATTTAGCTTGAAGAATCTGACAACACCAATTTCGATCTAATTATCCAAAAGGCAGGCCATGTACATAGTTTCGTTATTATGCTAAAGAGATTCCTTCTATTTTGGTTGTGTCCTTCCCTGGACTATGTAATGTCTATTCCTATTTTCTTTCTTGTAACAGAACACATGAAAATGGAAACTAAGAATGTATGTTTTAAACTATTTGTTCTGGATAAAAATGTCGTTAAATCTCCTGTTTTGATTACTATTACTGAGCAGATTGGAGCTACAACATATACTCAATCGGTTCTCAGATTTTAGCACCAATCAGAGCCACTTGAAGGGCTTATTAAAACAGATTCCTGGGCCACAGCCAGTTTCTGATTCAGTAGGTCTAACGTGAGGCCTAAATTTTTAACTTTAACAAACTCACAAATGATGCTGATACAGTTAGGGACTTTTTTCAGAACGCTCATACTAGATATCTTAACATTATTAGAATACATTTGAGGAAATCATCCCTAAAATTACTTTTTAATGATAAACCTACCATCTATTAAATTATCTACTGAGGCAAAGAGGTAGTTTTTAAGGAAGGTGTTCCTTTGCTCCTTGAGATCTCAGAAGGTGTGAAAGAGCCATTCCCTATGGGTAATTTAGTCCCCTAGTGTTTGAAGTTTGCTTGAAAACTCATAAGGTATCACAGGGACTGAGCTCATTTTCACCTGTAGGGAAGAAGGAACATGTAATAGCTAGTGGGCATGAAATGTAAAAAAATAAAACAAAAGGCATGTATCTTGGTGTTTCTCTCCAAATAAAACAATCAGCACCATGCCTCTTGGTCTTTGTACAGGAAATGGTTATGCTAAAGACACCTGTTTGCAGAACTGCAAAGTCGAATCGATATTCTTCATGGGAAAACAGGTCAAAGTAACAGTGGAAGCTTGTTGAAAGAAAGTGGCTGATCTGTGGATGCTGAGAACCTTCCAAATGGGCACAGCGGCCACCCTCCACCGGAATTTGTATAGACTTTAGGGGGAAAATCTTTTTCAAGCCTTCTATGAAAAGGCAGTGGATCACTTTTATGTCCATTACTTAGGTTCTAGTGACACTGTTTCACATCCACTTCCCTAACAGTAGTCAGTCCCTGTGAGCAGGGCCATTTTTGTTCACCTTTGTACCAGAGCTCAGGTCAAAGGCAGGCAAGGAGAGATCCGCCCTTGTTAAGTGAAGACACAATTAAAGAATGAGCCCTATCAGTCCGTCCGTCAGACAGGCAGGTGCTTTTGGAAGTGTTAGGGAAGCACACGAGTTAAGACACTAAGGCCTATTAGCACTGCCTAATCGTTCAGTCTCTTTAAAACGAGGACCTCCTTATGCCTAACGACACTGAGCACCTATCTTATTCATTCCCCAGAGCCTAGACAATAGTGTCTGCTAACAAATCCAAACAATAGAAGTGGCGGCCAGCAAGGAAGTCAGGAAGATGCCTGCAGCAACCCAGAGATTGGCACGTGAAGCTGCAGTCCCACAGGACCAAGTCCCGAACAGCAGGCCCTGCGGGGGGGGGGGGGGGCTCACCCAGTCAGCTGCAGAAGAGACAAGCTTGAAAGATCATGACCAACTGAGACTAAGGGACGGTAGATCAGATGAGCGAGATCCTCCCATAAGTACTAGCTGTGATTTACCTAACCCCACCAGGGACTGGGAACCTCAGTGAGGGTCTAGTCTTCCCTTCAAGAGGTCAACATGGTAGGGAACACTGGGAGAAGGGAAGCTATGGCGAGAGCTTTCCAGTTCCGCTGCGGATGTACGGACTTACGGACAACAGGACTGAGAACCTCCCCATACAAAAATGTACAAAAACTCAGCGCATCTACTGGGCCAAACGCCTCCTCCTAGAAAAGGAAACTAAAGCCCCATGAAAACAAGTGGTCTGGCCACGTGTCAAAGCTCGGGCCCTGCGGTTCTCAACCCAGAAAATCAAAGAATCAAGAAAAACTGCAGCCAGGCTTATGCATTCTGGGGGGATCTGAACAATTGGGGGCCTAATGGAGTTTGTATACATGTCTATCTGACATGGACTGAACTATTTCAAATTCTGCTTTGACTTTCAAAACTGGGGGAAAAAGTGAGGGTCAGCAATATTATGTTACTTTGCACATGAGGCAAGAAGAGGGATCAGTCCGTGGCGAGAAGACTGCCTCCCAACCCTGAAGATACATTGTGGGGAGCTAGTCCCTTGGAAGGCCGTATTCTTCGAAAATGTCAGTGTCGTAAGAGCAACGAAAGCCTCTGAACAGGCTCTAGGTTAAAGAAACCTGACAGCCGACACAAGAGCTGATCCCGGACTGGCTCTTGTCCTGGAGGTGGAAAAATGTCAGGAAAGCCATTATGTCGACCGGCAGGAACGGGAACATGAACTGGACAAAAGTATGTCTAAATCTATTTATGACAAAGCTGTACTGCGCGTATGAAAGAATCTCCTTCGTTCTTAGGAAATACACGCGTAGGTGTTTAAGGGTAAAAGGCAATGATGTATAAATGTTATGTCTTAAACTAGTCCAGAAATACTATGTGTGGGTACATATAAAATGAACAGCCACAACAACAAAGGAAATGGGGCAAAAGTCATCACCAAGGGTAACGCTGGGTACAGCACACATTCTTCATTCTTTTATTCTTGCAACTTTTTGAAAGTTGGAATCCTGCACCCCCCGCCGAAACATGTTCCAAAAAACTGTTCCTTCTAAAAATCTTTAAAATCTGTAGTACAGTCTACAGGGTTTCAGAACAGCATTTTCCTGTGCTGACATTTCGAAATTTCCCCTCCTCCCTTTGAGTGAGTCTCTCTCACACCTCACAACCACGTGCGCACACACTGGGTTGGGTCCCGCTTGCTCCAATCACAGAGGGCGCCTTTAGCGCTGTGCCTTCCAACTTCAGTCTTAGCAGCTAGCTATGGGACCTCCTCCAAGCAACCTTACTAATTAAACTCACACGGCAGAGGGGCTCCCCGTAAGCCCAGCTACCCAGAGGCTGGCGGGAAGCAAGGCTAGCTCAGTGCCCAAACACACAAGCTCCTGGTGAGTTTCTAGGGAGCCTGGGCCACGGAGGGAGCATGACAGAAGACACGCACCCCTGTACAAGAACTGAGAGGTTCTACTCTGGGGAAGAAAGGTCCATGAAGGCCTCTGAAAGTTCCCAACACAGAGAGCTCTGAGGATTGACAGGAGAGGGAAAATAAATGCGGGAGCCAGTCCAAAGAGGAACCCCAATGACCTGTGCAACGGCTGAGAAAGTGCGGGCTTCTGCACACCTTGGCAAGGCCATGAAGATGGGCAGTTAAGGATGTCAAGTGCAGCACCCCTGGATCCTGGCCGAGAGCCCAGCGGGATGCAGTGAGAGGTGGAGGAAAGAGCCCAGTCATGCACTTCTCAAGGCTCCCAAAGGCCACTTAGCCTCGTAAGCTGAGAACAGAATCTCCTAAGTAGGCCATGCAATGCAGGTAGCAAAACAATCTTTTAAGATACCAAGAAGTGTAGGCTCGTCTCAGTCATTATTTTTCCAACTCTAACTAGATGTTTAGAATGGAAAGTAAAACTGCGTGTTCTCTGAGTGGGTCACCGCCATTAAACACCAGACTCAGCATACTTTCTAACAATCCTGCGAGGTCAGCAGAACAAATGTTACTCCACTTTGGAAATGAGGAAATAGATTCTGAAAACTCGAATCACTTTGCCTTAGGCCAAATACTTATGATTACTAATATTTGAGAACAGAGAATATAATGAGCTCTTACTAGGGCCATGAAAATGTCTCTTTGGTTTACCAGGAGAAGCCCCTAAATCTGTGTGCGAAGTTTTTTTGAGTATCCACATTTTTCTTTCTTTCTTTTTTGAAATGCTGCTATACATTTTTTCCGAGGAGACGGGCTACAGAATCCAGACTCTCGAAGGGATCCACATCCACTACAAAAGAGATCTTTAAAATCATTTCTCAAAAAAGAAAAAAATCAAATACATTTTCGCCATAAATAGAATTATTAAAATAAATATTAAAATAATGAATTATATGCCCGGCTGGTGTAGCTCAGTGGATTGAGCACGGGCTGGGAACCAAGGGGTCCCCATTCAATTCCCAGTTGGGGCACATGCCTGGGTTGCGGGCCAGGTCCCCAGTGAGGGCCACATGAGAGGCAACCACACACTGATGTTTCTCTCCCTCTCTGTCTCCCTCCCTTCCCCTCTCTCTAAAATAAATAAATAAAATCTTAAAAAAAAAATAAAATAATAAATTATAATGTTATAAAAGATTAACACATTAAGTCGAAGAGTTAAAATGTTCTGGCTTAGGAACTGGAGTATTAAAATTACATGGAAACCACAAGGTGAATTTTCATATTAAAATCAGTGCCTCCAACCAATACAATTTTGCCAACGCGAAAAACAGGTGGAAATGAAAAACAGGAAACCCAAATTTGTTCCGTGTTTGACTAGAATAGAATGTATTTGTGTACATTTTAAAGAAAAACAGTAATAATTGGGCTAATTGGGCCAACCAGATGGAGTAAGTTGGGGTCTGCCCCCAAGAAGGAGCCCAGGCATGTGTGAAAGACCGACTTCCGGTACACGTGTGGACAACGGAGAATCTTGGGCTCTGAATGCTGCGGCCACAGCAGGTCAAGCTGGTCAGTGACCCACGATGGTAAGATAGAGAAGTGGACTCTGGGACCCAGTGTACGATGAAGACACAAACAAGCATCCCCAGAAACGCTGACATGTTACAAACGACGAGGTTTCGTCATCTCCCCCAGGAAAGACTTACTGTTTCTTCAGCTGCCTCTGGCCTCTTCGTTTTGGGCTCCCACTCTCAGACCCGCTACTGGCCTTCGGTGTGTGAGGGGGAAAAAATGAGTACAGACTTTAATGCACAGTTGTCACGGGCAACCCGATCCCCGGTTCCACAGTCCACTCAGTACATCATCTTTCCATAGGAGCTTTCAGAGAAACCCTGAGCATTCGTCTGCTGGTGCTCACTCTCCCTCCGCTTTGAAACTAATTCGTGTCGTTACCAACACCAGGAAACATTTCTCTCGGCCTGACTGCTCTGCAAGCGCAGTACAGGGACATTTTCTGGGGTGATGGCAGTGCTCGGCGTCTGCACTGCCCGTCTCAAGTATCGTAGCCAGCAGCCGCGTGCGACTCCTGAGGCCCCGAAATGTGGCCAGTGTGACTAAGGAATGGGGTTTTCCATTTTAGTCCATTTTAATTCATCTAAAAAGTCACATGTCCGGTGGCGACCATGCTGGGTACTGCAGATCTACAATGCCACACAAAAATGCCACATTTAGCGTGCCCCTGGGGGTGGTGACTACTGATCGTCTTCATTTTGGACTCACTGAAGAACATGTTCAGCCACGAAGCGACAGTGCTCTGCTGACAGCGCTTGGCCAGGGGACGTTTATGGTCAGAGACATCTTTGAATAGCTTTTTCTCCAAAAGTAAGCAAAATGGCAAGCTACCCCTCCCTATTGCTCTTAGTCTTGTGCCCTAGAGAGAAGAACATGTTCATTTATATGTAAAAGAGAAAAACTCTGACACAACTATGTGGTTGATTATAACAAATGTGGCTCAGTAACCTAATCCTAGATTCTAGGGAAAAAAGAAAGCTAAGGCAAACCAGCTCAGGCCACTCAAAATAGAACACCATAAATGCAATGCAGATTTACAGTCAAACAGATTTTTAAAGTAAAAACCGAGCCCCAAATCACTAACCTTTGGTTATTAGTATTTACCTTTCAGCAGAAGGATGTTATATAGTTAGGAATGGCAATGAGAGGGGACATTTCACCAAGAGACAAAAAAAGCATCTCTTTAAAATGTAATCTATAAAGCTGGTGTAGAGTTAAGAATCCACAAAAATATCACACAAACTGAAAAAGGTCTGAATCTCTAAAAACAACAGAACCCAATACATAATACTAATTTCAACAATCACCAATCTCTCACAATTAGATCAGAGTAAATATTTCATCAGAGTGAAACATTTTAAAGAAATACAAAAAATTAAACCACATTTAAAGAAGTTAGATGAAATACATTACTTATGTCAAGCAAACTCTCCTTCCTCTCTCAGAAATAAACCTACTGCCATTGTTGTATTTGTTTGCCAGGCAAGGGACTCATTGAACAAAAATCTAGGAGATTTAGAAATTAGGTATTTTAAAAAGTAAACATCTTGCTACAATCAGTTTCACTATGAGAAATGTTAAGAGAAAGAAAACAAAACTCTGAGGCCAGTCCTCTGTAATGCTCTCAGCACTGTGCCGAAGCATTCTCTATGACATGTACTTTCTGGGAAGTTTCTTTTTTTTAAAGAAACAGGTGGCTTTTCCTGCGTACCAGGTTGAGAAAGCTATCATTAGAGTCACGTAACTCCCATCCTGAAGTTGAGTCTTGTTAATGGTCACACAAACCAGAGTCGAAAAGGATGAGGTAAAATAAGGAGTGTCAATATATCCCCATGAAACCTTTCTTTTTCTTACCTCCTCCTTAATATTAAATCGTGATGGTTCCTGTCTGCTCCGGTTTGACCGCCTCACCCCATAAACATCAGGATATTCTTCCCACATCTGCAAAAGTAACAGACGATGCGTGGGTCTTTTTTTGCTGACCCTCCATTTACTATTTTCATTACTGGAACTTGTATTTTAATTTAAAAGCATTCAGGTAACAGAATAGCAAGAGGGTTGTTTTGTGACTTTGATGAGACAATAAGCAGCCATCTTTAAAAAGAATAAGGCATATTATCCTAGAACACATTCATGTTTACCGATGCCTCCTCATTACTGACAGCTATTGAACTATATGGTACACTGCTTACTCATCATGAAACATATGTAAACTTACAGTTGAATAAAATGGCAAGAGAACACTTGCTTCTACTAAAGACAAAGTATCTCCTGATGTTTAAGTGTCTAACGTTTTCCATTTCAGCTTTGACGGCATGCTGACCCATCTAAAAAACTCAAAAAACAAGCATGGCCCAACCAAGTCTAATTAAGTAAGAATCGGGGCGTTTGTATATTTCTTTAAATTCCTTAGGACGGATAACATGCTAGGTACATATAAGGTAGGAATTTCTAACACTTAAGTTAGAAATTCTCAGAATGAGAATCACTGACGCCCTTTTTCCAGCACACCTGATTTTATTCTCTTAGCAGTTCAGGAGCCCTTTGCCGACAAGAACTATTTTTAGTAACAATCCTCACTAAAAGAAAGAAACTTTAAAGGAGGACTTAGTTGAACATTTTTTTCACATTATATTTTAGCACCATCTTATACAAAGACTCAAGCCAACAAATGCACAGTAAAAACATTCAAGGTGCCTCCTTCCTCAGCCTCTAAAACCAGGGTCTAGCCGCCAGTCTCAGACTCTATCCAACAGCCAAGTCTATTGTGTTCTTTCGATAAAATCAATCACTCACACACAGAATGCATCCGAATGCACCGTGGAATACCAACATGAACGTGTTTAACCGGAGTTCAACATGTAAGAGATGCCTGATAGCCAAAATTAGAAATGGGGGTTTGTCATTAAAACACGGGTGAAAGCTTACGTCAGGAAAACATGCGATAGCAAGAGAATGCCACTGGCTAAGGCTCATGAAATATGTGTAACGTGGCCCACAAAAGGCAGACTTGATGAAAGACAACGCGGAAAAAAGAAAAAATGTCATCAAGCCAAGGGAGGACTTTATCAAATGACTTAAAAAACAAAACAAAAAAAAACCCTGAGTAAGCTACAGAAAAACAAGGGAGATGTTCCAGGAATAGGCATTTTAGAACTAGAATCTGAGGGAATCACGGAACCCAGTGTCTTCAGGTTTTGAATCATCGGGGGGTCAGAAGACAAAAAGCCCACCCACAGGAGTCAGAACAACCAAGTGGTGGGAACTCGAGGCCGCAGAGGCAGCAAATGCAGAACACTGACCAAAGCTGGCAGAGGGAGGAAGGAGACAAACAGCTTCACTCCAGTCCCGTCCGCCAGCACCCACCCCCGCCCCTCTGAACCTCTGCTGAAACGGGGACATCAGTCAACACAGGCACTTCTGGGGCTTTCATTAATGGGGGTGACGGCTCAATTATGTACTGTCACTACCCCAAGTAGTCTTACCATCTAAAATTATTAGGCTTCAGGCTCCGCTACTCAGACTTTAATTACAGTATATACTGTAATGCATACATCCTGAAATCATCTTGGTCCTTTTGGGGGCTCATGATACCTAATTCAACTCTTCAATGAACAAGCTCCCGTGTGGAAGGGACGTGTACAAAGAAAACAAAGACCCTTCTTTAGAAGCTCTCCTTTTAGAGTAACAATCATTGAAGTCACAATCCAATCTGTCTGTCTGGGATGTCCACCCATGTGTTAACTAACTTTTTAGAACTGATCACCTTAAATTTAGAAGTATTATTTTAATATTTCTGCCTGAAGCTGTATTTCTATCTTGAAATTCGGTCTTAGTAACAATTTCCCTTCTTTCTTAGTTCCCCTTTATAAGAGAGTTAAATCTGCAAGGTCTTACAGTTAACAGGAGAACGTTAGACGGTCAACACGATTTCAATAAAGTTTTAAATACACACCGGTCTCCTATCCTCTGCACAAATAAAGAACTGTGTACAGAAGGAAGTTACGTCCAGACTCCTTCTCGTCCCTTACACTGCATTCAAACCTGGGTTGTGGCCCAGGGGAGAGAGCGCCTGCATAGGAAAGCAGGCTGAGGCATCACGCCCTGAAGGTGGCCCAGGGCGGCCTCCTGTGACACGTCTGGGAGGTAAGTTCCTGCATTTAATGACACCCAGAGCCAGATTTCTCAGTGACACTGTCTCGTGCAGAGTCTTTTTGAATGAAGTCAGTCACCACCTGAATTGCCTCCTGGGAAAGGCCCACCCTACACACGAGCAGGAACAGGGCAAGTACTTGAGGGTCTGAAGGTCACTTCTCTAATGATGGGTCCATTAGCAAGGACAACTTTCACTTTCCTGCCGCTAACATGGCCCCCAGCATTCCCCGACCACCCACTGTCTCCTGAGGGCCACTTGCCATTAAGCAGTGGTTACACTGTGAACAGAACGGGAGCAGCATGGTTAATCCCAATTCTGCTCCAGTTCCAGCTAATTTTATTTTGCTTTTTTTTTTTAAATTCTGCTTTCTTAGTTTTAGGTTTTTGAAGCTATTCTGCAGAACCTGCAGGTAATTTAAAATCACTTGTGCTGCTATGAAAATCTAACTGCACAATACTGACTGGTAGCTTAGAAGAACAAAAACTGATTTAGCACAAAGCTTTTATTTTCATTAAAGTATTTTATGTTTAAATTTCTAAAAGCAATATTCTCATGTGAGTCACTGGAAATATACCTGTCTCTCAAAATGATATTTTAAAAGATAAGTTGCGGAGGGGGTGGGAAGAGGGGAGGGGCGAGGATGCAGACAACTGTAATTGAACAACAATAAAGTAATTATTTAAAAAAAAAAAAGATCAGTTGCATTCTTATGAATAATTAGACCAAGACATTAAATTTTCCCCAAAAGAAATGCATCTTAAAGTACGAGCATCAAAAAGAAAATGCTGTGCGACTCAATGTATGTCTTTCCAATCTTTGCTTGAAGACTCTCCTCTGCTGAGCGGAAAACCCTACCCACGCTGCCCAGGTACAGGTGACTCTTCCTCTGTGAGAAGTGTTTCTCTTCCATTCGTACCTGTCACATCGCTTTGCAACAGCATTTCAGCCACCTGCCCATGATGCTCTGGTATTTTTCGATATGGTTTATCAAAGAAAATCTAACCACGTTTTTAAAATGTTAAAAACCAAAACTACAGAAATTTGTCTGTTGCCCTAGAATTTCACAGTTTATGGAATCATTTCCTTTATAGCTGGTGATCAACTAGTAGAGCAGAAAGCACTGCCCATTTATATTCAGAGACAGCATATTATAGAAAAGGTGGCTGCAGTTTTCTTTATCCAGATACCTAGTAAGTTTTCTTTGGGAAATCAAGGTCTGCTAGCTGGACCCAGCAGGCAGCCAATTTGTATGGTTACAGCAAAGGAGATACCTTCTTCACATCAGCTATCCGCTCCTTCTTAGAGGCTGGCTTCTCTTTGGCTTCTGGAAGGACTGGCTGGGACTTGGAACCCGCCGATTCGCTCTCCGATTCCGACGGACTCTCCGAAGACTCAGAACTGCTGTTGGACTCGCTGCCATGGCCGCTTCCGGGATCGCTGCCCTGCTCGCTCTCCGACTGGCTGCCTGAGTCTGAACCTGAGGCTTCTTCAGATGCCGAATGACTTGATTTAAAAAAAAAAAGAAGATTTAAAAAGATTTAAGAAAAATCCTAGCAGTAAAATAACAGTGGATACAAATTTTGGTAATATACGATTAAAATTTCTAAATTTAGTTTTATATTCTTAGATTGCAAATAATATCATTACTATTAATCTCAACATCCCTATTAGATACCATTTCCTGAGTGCTTCTATGAAGCCATGTACCAGCTAATTTATATAGATTCACTCTCTTACAAAAACTCGGAAGGGGAATATTATTTTCCACTTTATTCCCATGAGGAAAAACTCTGAAGCTCTGAAGGACTTAAGTAACTCTCCCAGGTCACACAGGCAGGATTTGAAACCAGCTCAATCTGTCTGAATCCACCAAGTTTATTTGTTTAGCATCATCCCTCACTCAAGACAAAAAACAAAACAAACAAAACCCAACACAGAACAAAACTAAACCAAGGCAGGGTGGCCCAAAAAGGAAGACTGCAATCTGGCTGTAATTTTCCAATCAGTGTCTTCAATAAGAGGTGCTAATCAGACTCGTCTGGGCAGCTCCGTAAAAACACACATGAACCTCAACCCAGAGGTCCTGCCTGGGAATCTCCTGCAGTGAGTCCCAAATCTGGAAGACCTACCAGAACAAAATAACCAAAAAGAACATTCTGATTCTAAGGAGGCCTGACCCAGCGCAGACTGCTGCTGGCTACCACACATCCCTGCCCCTTCCTCTCTCCCAACTCCCTTCACAGGGAGGCAACCTAAGCAGGTGACAGCAGAAGCCACGAAACAGGAACAGAAGGACGTGGGGAGATTATCAGCCTTGGGGCACAGAAGGCAACAGCCCCTCCTGGTCTCCAAACAGGAGAAAGCACGCCAGGAACTTGCTGGCAGGAGTAGACATTTTTAAGAGAAAGGACCTAAACAGGGTAGACATGTCAGAGGAAGAGGTGGAGGTGGACAGCTCACTCAACTTGCTGCCTAAAAACTACTTTTTCAGCCGACTGGTGTGGTTAAGAGGGTGGGGTGTCCTCTTGCAAACGAACGGATCGGTGTTTCATTCCCAGTCAGGGCACCTGCCTGGGGTGGAGGCGAGGTCCCAAATGGAGGCCTGCAAGACAGCCGATCATTGTTTCTCTCCTCTTTCTCTCTCCCTTCCCCTGTCTCTAAAAATAAATAAAATCTTTGAGAACATTTTCTAAAAAAAACCTATCTTTTCATTTCAGTGAGAAGGAGATGGGGCAGAACCCAGAGTAACATGAGTTTAATAACCGAGATAAAAGACACATGGCGTGAGCCCTGGCTGGTGTAGCTCAGTGGATTGAGCGCGGGCTGGGAACCAAAGGGTCCCGGTTCGATTCCCAGTCAGGGCACATGCCTGGGTTGCAGGTCAGGTCCCCGTGAGGGCCGTGTGGGAGGCAACCATACATTGCTCTTTCTCTCCCTCTCTGTCTCCCTCCCTTCCCCTCTCTCTAAAAATAAATAAAAATGAAATCTTTAAAAAAAAAAAAAAAAAGACTCCAGGTGCTTTATACGTATCATTCTGCTTATTCCCCAGAGCAACCCTCGCAGGCGTTACCATCCCCACACGAAAGAAGAAAAACTGAGAGGTTTTAAGTACCTCGATTAATCACATAACTCGCAAGTGGGCAGGGGGGGAGGAAGGCATGAATTCCTCAAGTCTCGCTCGGAAGTGCACACTCTCCTTTACAAAAGGGGTACAAAACCATAGAGAGTCAGAAAGTAAACTTTGCCCTGCTGTGCCAAGTCGCAGACCAGTCAGGCACCCGGTACCAGTGACTCAGCGCTCAGGGCCTCGTCACAATGACTCCTTGATCCTCCCGCGGGTGTCCGACCTGGGGCCCAGGATGGCAGTGCATGCGGCCCAACGCAAAATCGTAAATTTACTTAAAACATGATGAGATTTTTTTGTGATTACGTGTTGCAATGTATTTAATGCGTGGCCCAAGACAACTCTTCTTCCTCCAGCGTGGCCCAGAGATGCCAAAACGTTGGACCCCTCTGCTGGTCAAAGGTGACTAGTCACTCCTTCTCCACCTGTGACCAATGAGAAAGTGTCACCGTGCAGAGAGGACGGCTGGAAAGCAGAGGTAGAAAGCGAAAACTCTGGTGTCCATGGCTCGGCTCTCGGTCCTACCTCACACCTAAGACCTGTGCCATCCTCTGGGCCGTTAGCTACAGGGTCGAGAGCAAGAAATGAGAGCTATGAAAGCAGCACTGTACGAATGCCAAAGCCTTCCCCAAACAGGAGAAATTTCAGAATTTCACATGCAAGCTCCACCTCCCCTTCTAGCACAGAGTTCTTCCCAGCTGGCACCCGTGGGTGAGTCAACGCCCACGCAATCCGTGGCACTGGCTGGAATTTGTTAACAGCTGGGCCTCCCCAGGTGCGCGCAGAGAGGCACAGAGGGAGCTCCAGGAATGTGCTGCAAGGAAGGGGTTTAGAAAGGACAGTCTATTCGAAAAGGATGTCACTCATCGCTTGCCAATTCCTCTGCTCCAGCGACACTGAACCACGTGTAGAGCACACAGTCACCCCGGGTGCAGTCACCTCCACTCTTTGTTTCTGCACCAAGCTAAGTACCTCTGATCCTTGCAGCCTCTGGTATTGCCTTCTCTAGCAAAACATCCTCTGTGCTCTCCAGTCCGAAGCTCGGTGCCTATTAGGCACTCCCCATGATACCCTGTCTTAGCATCTCTGCCACAGGGATGATTACCCCTGGGAACCGAGAACAGGCAGCCTGTTTTCAACCGGAGCTTCAACCCCCATGGTCCGAAGGCTCTCGCTTTTTAACACATCCTGGAGCAGAAAATATCTGTTTAAAAAACAATAAACATCTCCACCTTTAAGGCACTGATTGTCTAATTATTCCCTCAAGGGACAGGATATCTCTTGGAATATTATGCAGCTTTGCTATTAATGTCTGATTATAATACCAAACACTAGTAAATTGTAGTTTGCAATGCTGATTCAAAGTAGAAGATGTGAAAAATTCACAAGACTCTGACAAGTAGGGTCAAGCAAAGTTCAGTTGATGAGAAATCCTTTAACTAAGTTTTTGCCTAAACAATAACCTAGTAAAATTACCTGATTTCCAATGGTATGAATAGTTATAAGGCAATTAATAGAATTTTTAGGAAAAATCCACCATACATACAGAATCTTCATGAAAAATAAGTAACTGTCCCAGTTAGGGCACATGCCTGGGTTGCGGGCCAGGTCCCCATGAAGGCCATGTGAGAGGCAACCATACATTGCTGTTTCCCTCCCTCTCTTTCTCCCTCCCTTCCCTTCTCTCTAAAAATAAATAAAAATAAAATCTTCAAAAAACAAATATTAAAAAAAAAAAGAAAAATAAGTATCTGAACGTAAACCTTAGACAAAACAATACTGAATGTAAATTGTAATTGAAAAATAAAATTTAGAAAAAAGAAAAAACAGTATCTGGAAATTACACAAAATCTAGATTGGAAACAAATTTCATAATTTTTGACCGAACAATCAATACGAGGGAAATACAACACAAAAATAAATGAAAGGGACTCAAGTCCAAACTGAGATCTTAGATCCCAATAGAAGAAAGAATGCTTATGGAAAAAGTTTAACACTTTTCACTTGTGGATAAAAAGAATTTGGTATCTCTTCAAAGTCCTTTTGGAGCTGGCAAAATGGAGTGGTTAAGTATTTCTTACAAATGGACTTTGATTCAAGCAGGGTCAATAGCTATTGTTCCACTTTTAACTTTTTATCCTCCACTCCCCAAACAGCCACCAGAGGGCGGCACGGCTACACCCACTGAGAAGAGCAAGCCTGCGGGTTCTCTGCCCAAGAGCTGCCATTTCGGCACTTAGTGTTTATTTTCCTAAACTTAACAAAATGGCTGAACTGCTTGGCAGAGCAAGTTTTTGTTGTTGCTGGTGGTGGTGCTCAAAGCAAAATCTGGTAAAAACACAAAGCACCCTATGCTGAGATTCCATAAAACTCAATTCCAGATTAAGCTCTATCAATGACAAACAGCTCATGTAGCAGACAGGCAAAAAGTCTTCTTTAACCCTTACAAGCAGGAAGACGAATTACCCTCATTTTACAGAAGAGACTTAGCCAAAGTGTGTGTATGTGATGCCATCACCCCCACCCCCAATCTGGAACCTCTAAGAGGTACTGCTGTCCCACCAAATTATTCTTCAGTTCAGCAGATTATTATTAATCTGCCCCGGGCTGATGCAGCACACTTCCTTCTCATCACCTCTATGTCATAGATCCTCAAGACCCCCTCCAACCTCTGGCTCAAGGCCTATGATTCTGAAGACTAAGTCAGCTACATCATAAACAAGGTTAAAAAGCAAACAGAGAAATGTCAATGTATTAAATAAACAGCAAAAAATGCATACACGCCCTGGCTGGTGTAGCTCAGTGCATTGAACATGGGCTGCAAACCAAAAGGTCGCCAGTTCGACTCCCAGTCAGGGTACATGCCTGGGTTGCAGGCCAGGTCCCCAGTGGTGGCCACGTGAGAGGCAACCACACATTGATGTTTTTCTCCCTCTCTTTCTCCCTCCCTTCCTTTCTGTCTAAAAAAATAAATAAAATCTTTAAAAATAATTTTAAAAATGCATTTATACAACAGATGAAGAATTCCATATCGAAGGGAAAAACAATAGAAAACTGAGCAAAGGAAACAGACATGCAACTACAGAACAAGAACTGGAATGGCCAATGAATTTATAAAGAGGTAATTAAACCTCACCCATAATTTGGGATATGTGCATGACAACGGATTATTTTACACTCATTTGCTTTGCAGAAATTCTGGAAGTCTGATAATATTAAATGATGGCAAGAAAGTAGGGAAAAATAGCCCTGGCTGGTGTGGCTCAGTGGATTGAGCACTGGCCTGAGAAGTGGCCTGGTCATGGGTTCAATTCCCAGTCAGGGCACATACTTGCGTTGCGGGCCAGGTTCCCAGTAAAGGGCATGTGAGAGGCAACCACACATTGATGTTTCTCTCCCTCTCTTTCTAAACCCTCCCTTCCCTTCTGTCTAAAAATGTTTTTTTTTTTTTTAAATAAGGAAAGTCGTACTCATATACCATTATTGGAAAAGTAATCAGTAGAAGTTCTGGAAAGAACCTTGACATTATTCAGTAAATCTCAAAATATCCATATGAATCATGCAATTGAACCCGTGGGTGGGTATGTAACCTAGACAAATTATCAAACTTGTGCAGCAGGCAGGTATATAAAGTTGTTCGGAGCTCTGCTCCTAAGATAAAAAAAATCTAAATGTTCACATATGAAAATATAAAATGTGAACTATTCATACTATGCAATGAACTAAGACTAGAGGGATCAATTAGATCTATTAACTATCAACATGACAATTTCAAAACTATGTTTTTTAAACAAAATATATTATGAAAACCATGATGTTTTAATGTCTTATATGCCAAGTTCATGAAACTGACTAGGGAGAAGGGGTACACCATATACATCTAACTTTCTTAAAACTTTAATTGTACACTTGGCACTTTTCTGAATTTCTCAAGAAAGTGTTTCTTTTCTAACACTGTAGAACTGATCAGTGTTCAGGAGCAGGCTCACCTAGGATCTGACGGTTCTTCGGGAAGTTACTCTAACAGTGGTGACATGTGGGTCCTCTTTCCAGAAAAAGGGACGTGCACCACAAAAATGCCACTTACAATTCCAGGGGCTGAAGGCCAAGTCCCATCAGTGCCTCGCAGACTGAGGAATCCAGTGGTAGAGCGGGGTCGGGGCTGGGGGCCTACGTTCAACAAGTATGTTTCCAAAATTCCCAGCTGCTGCTGGACAGAAGTCATCTTTATCATACTCCTTAGGGGCGCACCAAACAGACGCCACTGAGGCATACACATCATTAAAGGAAAATGAGTTATAACAGGAAGTGTGGACAAGGGACAACCTACCCAGTCCAGGCCTGGCGACGCACTAAGGATTCCATAAAGGAAAAGGCCAACTTTCTACATAGGCAAGCGCAGGTTAAGAGCTTAAAAGACTTTGCAACCCACCAGCAGTGAAAGGCATCCTGAGGGGAAAATCTCTCTCTTTAATCCACCATCCTCGGGTGACCTACGCACATCCATTCAGAACCCTGAGGAGAGATGGCCTAGTTTGAACAGCACCTCCTTCCAGCCCACTGAGTCTTCTCTTTCCTTATTAAGTTTCACACTATAATTTTTAGACTTGTATAACACAGCCACCCCAGAGTTCAAAGGAGATTTAAAGGTATGGGTGCTAACCTCAGCAGTAAATTATGCCCGGAATGTCACAGGAAGCGCGGCCCCTGCATCACACCACAGAAAAGAAACAAAAGGCAAGGGCTCCCAACTTTCTTAGTAACCACCAACATCCCCCATGTCAAGCAACTTGCTGAATTGTTTTAGACCAATTTCTCAACTGCAGCATTATTGATCTGGGGGGCTGTTCCGTGCGTTGTAGGATGTTTAGCAGCACCCCTGGCCTCTACCCACTAGATGCCAGCTGCACCCCAGTCCAACCGAAACTATCTCCACAGGCTGCCAAAGTCCCTGGGGTGGGCAGGGGACACCCCTAGTTGAAGTGTGCTTTTATTTCAGTGCTTCAGAAGTGTGACGTTACTTCATTCTAACTGCCCAAAGAGATACACACTGCACACTCAGGAACTATTCCCCTAGAAGACACACCTAATCCTAACCCTGGCTGTGCAGCAGACCCACCGGGGAGACTTCAGACAGAACGAATGCCCTAAAATCTAATCAAGTGTGCACGGGTTTCTTTTAAGTACTTTATTATTCTTCAATTTCAGTTGTCTGCATTTTCTCCCTGCCCCTCCCTTCGCCCCCACCCCATCCAAACCCACCTCCCTCCCTTGCTTCCACCCTCCCCGTCCTTGGTTTTGTCTCTGTGTCCTTTATAGTAGTTCCTGAAAACCCTTCTCTCCACAGTCCCCTCCCCCTCCCTCCTCCCCTCTGGCTATTGTTAGATTGTTCTTCATTTCAATGTCTCTGGTTTTATTTTGCTTGCTTTTCTCTTTTGTTGATTATGTTCCAGTTAAAGGTGAGATCATATGGTATTTGTCCTTCAGGGGCTGGTTTCTTTTTAAGTGATTCTGGTGCAAAGTCTATTTGCAAACTAAGTTTAGAACCACCGCCACCCCGCCCCCCAAAAGGAAGCAAAGTCCAGTCTTCGCGAAAGGGAATCAAATCGTGCAAGGACAGAGTTCCCTGAGGTCTCAAGGACACCACCTCCCACAGCCCACCCGGCCCCCCGCCATCATCTCGAACCACCCCCACGCTGCTTCTCTAACTACCGCACAGGAGCCGCTCCAGCAGCTGCGTTTTAACTGTGAGTCTTCTGATGTAAAATTATGGCCTGTTGAACGGCATTGTTTTTCTGGCGCCAATCACACCTATAGTGCAGTGATTTTTGAGTTTCTGGCTTCTTTAAAATAAGCAGAATACAGAATTATGCTAGATTTTTACTGTTCCACAATCTCCCATAGAGCATCCTCTTAACCCATCTAATTTGACAGCAACTTTTAAAAAAAGATTTTATTTATTGATTTTTGGGGGGGAGGGAGAAAGAAAGGGAGAAACACATCAATGTATGATAGATAGAACAATCGGTTGCCTCTCATACGCCCCCTATTGGGGACCTGGCCCGCAACCCAGGCCATATACCCTGACTGGGAATCGAACGTATGACCTTTCGGGTTCACGGGCCAGCTCTCAATCCACTGAAACCACACCAGCCAGGGCTGACAGCAACTTTTGACAAGATGTTTAAGCAGAACCAAATTGCCAGTGTTTGACTGCAATTCTACCATTTATTCTACCTTGTGCCTCAGTTTTTCTCATCTACAAAAGACTTGTGAGAATTACTCAATTTAACACATACAAAGGACACAGGACAAATCCCAGCCATTACTTAATCTTTGCAAAGGAATCAACTTAGTTGTCATTGAAACACCTCTCACGCTCATTTCAGTTGTTGGTTTGGTATTTGGTTGAAATGCATGAATACAAGCACAATCAGCATAAACAAATTTGAGAAGTAGCTACTAATTCTTGCTAAGTATACAAAAGTCAACTGAAGGAAGAGAAAGGCATCACGTATAAAGGAGCTCAGCAGGGTGTAAGACCACCCATAGACCTGCAAAGGCAGAGTGTTCACTCACAGTTACTTTGGAGAGCTGGCTACCTCTAAGGAGGTTACTAAGCAATTCTGCTACACTAACTCCCACACTAAATAAAACAACACTCAATAAAATGTAAATCTACTGTTACTTTTTTTATAAACTGCTCACCATGTGCTACTGCCCCTCCAAAAGAAAAAATTACGGGCATTACAGGCACTGCTGGACTTAAGAAATAACCCAACAGGCCTGGCCAGGCCACTCCATTGGTTGGAGCCTGGTCCCCCAGGACACCAGGGTTGCAGGTGTGATCCAGGGTCAGGCACAGGCAGGGGCCAACCCCAGAGCGCATGAATGAGTGGAGCAACAGACAGAGGTTTCACTCTCTAGACTCAATAAAAATTTAAAATTTTTAAAAAAAGGAAAAAAGAAAAAACCCCAACAAAGTGCAAAACCCTGAGGTTCATTTCCCCATGCTATTCTCTCATTTTCTTTTTAATGCCGGTTACACGTCACAATCCACCACCAGTGACAAACACCTCTCTCACTGCTCCTCAGCAGAGCCACATCCACTCACACGCCCCTGGCTTTAGTCACCTGCGCCGGCTAGAGAGAAAGGGAGTTCTGAATGGACTGCAACTGAATTCAAGGTTGATTCTGGAAAGTGAGCTTTTGGAGGTAAAAGGAAGAGGTAGCGCTAGAATTTAAAGCAATTTCAGGTGAAAAAAACGAGCAGCATACACAATTGAAAGGTATGCTACAGCTGGATCTGGCAGGACACGATGTAGAAACTTCCTCTTTCATCAAGCACACAGCCCAACCCCCCTTCTGCTCCCAGACCTCCAAACTCAAGCTGCTGTTCTAACTGCCCAGAAAGGGAACTGAGAATGTTAGACAAGCGAAGGAAAGACCAAGGGTTAGAAAACAATGTAAGGACAAGAATTCTGGGCTCCATCAGAGTGTCTGAGACACATGCAAACACAGGCAAATGTAAGGAAACTAATGCAAATTTAGAACACATGGAGAGCTTTGAAGCTAACTGGATCCCAGGGGGTTGAACTGACCCACTGGTATTTTTAGAAGCTCTAAGATCGGATACTAAAATGAAAAAGGAAGAAATAGAGTTCAATGGTTAAATAAAAATTCAACCAAGTAAAATTTAAAGATCTAATTGGCTTTACGGAATCACTCAGGAATTGGGTAGCATGCCAGCCAGCAAGCAGAAAGGAGCTCCACAGGGCTGTGCGAAAGGGAAGGATTTAAAGGCAGAAAGGGGGAAGTAAAAGAAAATTATCAGCAGGGAATCTCGGCTTCCGGCAAGGAAGCACACCGAGGGGTCTGTGAGCAGATTGCCTCCAGGCTGGCTGGGTAAAAGCCACACTCCTGGGGAAGGTTGAAAGGATAATTAGGTTAGGCATTATGTCTTGGTTTGCTGTGTAGGGCTTTCACACAAGTGACTCCGTTTGGGGCCTGTTGTCTCTGTATTAAAATACAAGTGACTCATTAACCATAAAGGAAAGGACGTGGAGGAAACCCCAAAAAACCCCACAAATATTGAGACTATACAGTTCTAACATAATAAATTGGACTTCAGACATTATGCTAAATCAAATATACAGTGCTAATATGAAGACCGATCACCAAAAGCAAGCTACAGCCAATATAAACAGTAGTTGTAAATGTTACTGCTGTTCCGTTTATACACAACTGGCCCTGCACTTGGCATTCACTATTGACTCTTACACAACCTGAGAGGGAAAATGAGGCAGAGGGTAAGCTGGGACAATCGTCACTAGCCCCAGAGGAGGAAAAAGGGCATTTGCTCAGAGGGACTGCCAAGAGTATAGAACTAACTCAAATAAGAGGCTGCTTGAGTCCAGAAAGAAATCACAGACTCCCTTGAAGGCTGCTATTCCCAGAGAGAAATTCTAGGAGAGGTTTGAGTGCAAAACACACACAGTTTCAATGAACTAAAAGGGAAGTTAGTTCCTTAAAACCATCTGAACTTCTCTTGTAAATGGCCTAACCAGCCCCTTGCGGGGGAGACCAGGATACCAACCGAGGCCCTCAGGGACAACCAGGCTCTTATAAAAGGGGCTTAGAACGTGCAAAAGGGTTAAGAATGTGAAATGAAGCATTAGGAATAAAATAACATTACTAATAGCTTTCCTTTATGAAGCGCTTTCAATAAGAGCAAATTGTAAGACTTCACTGGCCTCAATTCCGGGAGAAGTTTTCAGCACTAAACTACACACTGAATTGACGCCTATTATGTACACAGCTCTTGCCAGACCCTAAGGGAACAAACACATCGCAAATGATCAAACAGCTCACTAGAGCCGAATCCAAAAGTATAAAATCTGGACTCTCCTTAGAACAATGCCTTACCCAGGGCTCTTCTTCTTCAGTATTCACGCCTGAAGACCAGAGTGATCACAGGAGTACCCAACCATGAGGGCTCTCTCCAGGGAAAAGAATTTAAATATTTTCAACATGAAATAAAGTCCAGGAGATGTCGCTGGAGTATCAAAAAAAAGTGACCCCTTAACCAAAAATGTTAACAATAAAATGCTAAATTGGAACTGTTTAGAAATGCAGCACGGATGGCTTCCACACACCTCACTCCTCCATGATTTATTTCATAAAGCAATGCCCTGTCACCCACCTAATAAACTGCACTCAAAGGGGCCCGGCTGGTGTAGCTCAGTGGATTGAGCGCGGGCTGGGAACCAGAGGACCCCAGTTCGATTCCCAGTCAGGGCACATGCCTGGGTTGCGGGCCAGGTCCCCAGTAGGGGCCATGTGAGAGGCAACCATACATTGCTCTTTCTCTCCCTCTCTGTCTCCCTCCCTTCTCCTCTAAAAATAAATAAAATCTTTAAAAAATAAATAAATAAACTGCACTCAAAGGTAGACAGTGTTGGAGCTTGCTTTCGCGTTTAGACTGAATAGGGAGAAAGGTCCTAACAGACTTGTAAACAATGTATTCCAACCCTAGCATTTGCTGAGTCCCTTTTGCTGAGGTATAAATTTGACCTCCATGCCGAGTCAGGCTGGGTGCAGGAGGAAATTGCTCAGCTGTAACAAGTACTCAGCAGAAGTGAGCCAACATATCTTTATTCATATACAAAATAACTTGGGTGATTAAAAAATTAAAAAAACAAACACTGTTAACTTACGCAGGTGGCTTGTGGCTACTTAATACAATCAAGAGATGAAGTAACAACCAAGAAACAACATTGTTTCTTTGCTAAAGTGATTCTCCCCCCCCCCACTTCAAGAAAAGTCAACTGAATTCTAAGGTTTTCAGAAAAAAGAAAAGACCTTTAAAAAGGAAAGTATTGGCCCTGGCTGGTGTAGCTCAGTGGAATGAGCGCGGGCTGGGAACCAGAGGGTCGCCGGTTCGATTCCCAGTCAGGGCACATGCCTGGGTTGCGGGCCAGGTCCCCAGTGAGGGCCACGTGAGAGGCAACCATACACTGTTGTTTCTCTCCCTCTTTCTCCCTCCCTGCTGTTTCTCTCCCTCTCTTTCTCCCTCCCTTCCCCTCTCTCTAAAAATAGATAAATAAAATCTTTAAAAAAAAAAAAAAAAAAAAGGAAAGTATTCATGGGAGAATCATGGGAGAAATGGCTGTGAGTTTGGAAATCTCAGGTGGCCTCAAGATTTATCACAAATGAGAGAAGACTGCCATCTTTGGGGGTGTCTGAGGAGACGCTAATTGTTAAATTCTGAGTTTCACATACTGGCAGGTATAATACACTTTAAACTTCCAAGTTCACCTCTCCAGCAATACCTTCTAAAACCTCATCATTGTTTTGCCCACCTTCCTGTGATGATGTACTCTTTACAAAAGATGTTATTCCAAAGAGCCAGATATTAACTGAAAACTGCAGATTTCCAAAGCGAGAATCCAGAACAGAGAGATCAGCGCTTTTCCATTGCGGACACAGCAGGAAAACACAGAAGAGGCTCAATAAACAGACCGAACGTAATACATTCTGGTCCTTAAAAACGTAACTGGTTCACCTGGCATGCAAACAGTTCATAGATAAACTGCCACATTAACAGATGGATTTTAACTCACATAGTAATGATACCTATTTTAGGCTAAAGCATCTCCAGCAGAATGGTTTAGATCCTGGACCATGACTTCAACGACGCAATTCTATCCCACCCTTAGGAATTTAAGGAAAATCCAAAAAGGAATTTACCAAATACGAAAATGTTAGTAAAACTATTTAATGTTAATAAACAAACAAACAAATCAAAGAAAACCTTTGTTCTTGTTGCTTTTCATGAACTTCAAAGAAGCTGGAAAGGCCCTGACCAGGGAGGGTGTGGTTCAGTTGGTTGGGTGTCATCCCTCAAAGCTAAAGGTCACAGGTTCAACTCAGAGCACAAGCCTGGGTTTCCTGTGGGCCCAGTCCCTAGTTGGGGCACTTAAGAGAAGCAACCGACCTCTTATCTCCATTTCCCTCCCTTCCCCTCTCTCTAAAAATAAACGCCAATTATGATAAAGTTCTACAGTATTTGTCCCCAGGGCTGTTAAGGGTGACACATTTTAAAAATCACTTACGGCCCTGACTAATGCAGCTCAGTGATTTGGGGTGTCCTCCTGCAAACCGAAAAGGTTGGCAGTTTGATTCCCAGTCAGGGTGCACACCTGGGTTGTGGGCTAGGTCCTCAGCTGGGGGGCATGCGGGAGACAACCAATCCATGTTTTTCTCACACACCAATGTTTTTCTCCACTTCCCCCTCCCTTTCCCTCTCTCTAAAAATAAATAAAATCTATTTCAAAAATCACTGACGGAACCTTTGATGGTCAAGACTATAAAACAAAAATGAAAACCCAGTTTCACCTAACGTTTCCGTAAAGTATCCAAAGAATTCTTCCTAAAGTACCAAACCTATGAGAACTTACAAACTATATTTCACCTTTTATAAAGCGACATTCAGAAGGGCCACATCTCTTTTGAAGATATTTTACTCAAAAAATGTCTGACCTATGGCCAACTACATGATACTTCACTCCTGTTAGTGCTAAAGTACTCCAGTGACTTACAAAGCCACCTTGGCCAGGTACAATAGAAAAAACATTAATACAGCCTTGCCTTCGTGCTTTATTAATTGTGCCTGCATAATATCATCGTTGGTAAACTTTTGATTTTTTTTTTTAAACCAGAAATCCTTGCAAGGGTTTCCAAACAAGGCAGGCCACGAGAATCACCATATTATTTTCACAAGTTTATTGGGACTGAATTAAAATGCCCAGAATGCAGATTCTGAGATGTTGTCCAACACTTTGCCAAGCGATTCTACCATCAGCTAAGATACGGGAGTTACTTTTCTTTCGCGCATACTATTAAAGCTGTAAGGGTTGTTTTTCTAAAACGTGTTTGCATAGTAAGGAGTGCCTAAGGCTGTATTCTATTTTCTTAAGTTAACCTAATATTAACAGTTAATAAAGTGAAAAATTTTTAGGTATGTTCTATTTTACTATCCCATTAACCTTAAAAGTAAAACACTATGCACATACTGACCTGAGCTTTTCTCCATCAAATGCCAATTCAGAAAACGTATGGTACCAAGTAAAAGGGGACAAATTCAAATAATCGTCCCTTTGTTTATGAGCCATGTATTAACAGCTCTAACACCTGCTAAAACGTTTTCAATGAAATAAAAACGTGTCCTCTGACAGCGAAACAATTTTGGTCACTGGTAACAAAATTAAACTCACTTATCACACTGAACATTGATCTAAAAAAAAAAAGGACCCCCTAAGATACCAGAAAAGAAAGCGAAAAATATAAAAATGGGCAGCTTTTCTATCAGAAGGTTTTCGACTGTCGCCTTTTACTTTCTCCAAAAGTAGAAACTACTTTTAAAACAGGAAAACCATTCCCAGAAGTAAAGGAATACGTGCTGTAGAACGTAGCCGGCCTGAAAGGGTGGAAGGACCCGCCAGGAGCGAGATCGTTCAAGGAAGTAAATTCCCTTCGCCGGCCCCGAAAGTCCGAACTAAACACCCCTTTCCTTCCCGCTCCCCTTCCAGCGGCGGCTCGCGGGTCTGAAGAGGAAGCACCTGGGCTGCGCGCGCAGCACGTCACCGCGCTCACGCGCGTCGGCAGCGAGACGCCTGACGTCACGAGGCGGAGCCGACGCTGTTGACCTGCTGTTACCAAGCGTGCGCTCAGCCAATCAGCTTTCGGCGCCGGCGCCGGCCGGCCTTTGAACTCGGCACGGCAACTTCCTGCTGTTTGGCGAGTACACAGTGCAATGCAGTATGTCTGTCAGCGCTGCGGCACAAAGGAACAGCCATTTTGTGACTGAGCTGGACCTGCACCAAGATGCCAAGGGCTCGCAGAGCTTCTGCCAGGGCTAAGTACCGAGATGCCCTTTATTTTAGCACCAGAGGACCAGAAAGGGAGAGGTGGGAGAAAAAGAGGTTTTGGTATTTCAGGTTTCAATTCGTTTTGTTTTCAGTCTTGTGAAAACTCCCGATCCGTAAGAATTAACAGTGTCATAAAATGGCTGCCACTTAAAAAAAAACTGACTTTTACAGTCCACAAAAGCAACTGCATTTACCATTTCCAGACACCCCAGGGTTTTAGAATAACTGCTAAAAGCTGAATGTCACCGTACCACGGGTAACCAAAGTAAATCTGGTTCAGAGGCAATTTGGAGATAAATTTAATACACGATTTCAGTTCTTAAGATAAATTGCAAAGGCGGAGGAGTCCTAGAACACAGAACTCTTTGTGTGCACCCACACTTCCATTCTGGTTCCCTTCTCTCCTGCTTCCCTTATTTGATATTACTTAAGCCAGCTCAAAATGTAAATCATTTAAATGTGTGTCGTATACATTTCTGTACAGGCCCATCACTGAAACTTTGTTTTAAATATTTAGAAACTTTACAGGTATCAACTACTTTTTAAAATCTTATTTTTGAAAGTTAACTTTCACTCTTCAAAAGCCATGCTATTACAAAATATAACATTGTGCTTAAATGTTTACTTCAACAGAATACAGGAGTAATTTACATAGTGACTGCTAAAGTACTGAATTTTTTCCATAAAGAGGAAACTTGCACTCAATCCCTTCAGCTCCTAAAGTAGTTCAGGCCAAAGTTTCCTTGACCTGCAAACTTCTCCCCTCCTGTTGGGCAAAAGTGGTTTTTGTAGTACTCCCTGAATACTACAGACTTTGTGACCTAGAAAACAGGTCCTTAACGGGGAAATTCTGATGGATTAAGGAACAAAGTACTAGTTAGAGACAGTCTCCTTTATTTTAGCTCACTAAAAACGAAAATAACAATGTACTACAATAAAGCAATAATATCCTTTAGCTTTACAAGTTTAAAAGGAAGTGATGTCATAATTATGTACATGTGTTAAGGTATTCAATTTAGGGTAACCATAATTCAAGTAAATTTAAAACTTTAAGGTCTCTTCAAGGAGTCTCGCAAATATTTTTGGGCATTCATCAGGTACAAGAATCAAAACATATTTGACAAAATGCATTTAAAAACACTGTATGCTTCTTGTTAATATGTAACCCCACTGCCAGGAGGTAAATACATGACAGCTTCAGAGTCGTTTTCCAGGTGAAAGAAATTACTAAAAGAGTAGCAACACTGCTTTTTCTTTTTAATTAGAAAACAGAATCTGATCCACATTAACCACAACCCTTGTATAAGAAAACCAAAACCCATGTGAGGCTATGCAAAACACACTCAGGGGACTAACAATTTTAGGTGCTGCATCTCTAGTAATCTGTCAAACACCTGTGGGGATTCCGATTTCTTCAAATCACTGACTTCTCAGAAAAATCAGTTCAGGATTAGTAGCAGAGAAGTTCTCTGTCCTAAATCTAACCTGGGTAATTCCAAGGGCATTGGAGTTCAAAAGACAGCACCCAACTCTGTGACAACTCAATTTGCAAAAGAATGTGGAAAGGTATTTTGGGGGAAAAAAAAAAAAAAAGGGTCAACTATTTGAAGTCTAATGAAACAGATAAAATTCAACATTTGTAGTAAACCACGTTGAAAACTTTCATATTCACTAACCTATAGTAAACTGTTATTTATATAAAATTATGGAAGTAAAAGCAAAAGTGGGAAAATTATAAACACATTCTTGTTAACTACATGATTTAAAATTCATACCATGACAATTTATAAGAACACAAGAAAATATACATATACTTTTAAAAATTAACATACAGATCATACAAACATCTCAGAGGCTTTATTCCTTAGTCACTTATTCTCCAACAAATGTGAAACAAATCATGATTTTAACAGCACATTTGTAAGCTTCAGAAAGATAAAGCATTCCAAAAGGCACTGTCGAAATAAATCAATAAATGTAAAGCAGCTACAACTAAAGTGCCAGGATAATATACTACACTACATCTACCAACCAGAAAACATTGTCTGAATATAAGCATACAAATGTAAACCTTAAAATATTTTAAATGTAAAATATACAATTTTAATCACAGTAACAAACACAAAGCAGAAGTGTATTAGGAGTACTCCAGGATTTCTGGGATCACAGATTTAATTTCATAAATGCAGGAACTGTAACCACTGCCTAAATGTTGATAAATCATACAAAATTTCTTAAAATGTCAAAGGTATGAAAAGAAATATAGAATCAAGTAAAAATATAAACTGAGAGGCATCAGTCAAAGGGTTCCTTTTGCAATTTCATTTTAAAATGTACATTTTTTCATTCATATAACTTTCTCAAATGTCTATTTACTATAATTTACTACCACAAGGCTCCTCTATGGCCTTCAGTTACAAGTTTGGGAATCCTAGTTTCTTCAAAGAAAAAATTTGCCTTGTATGTAAAATGGTGCAATGCAGCAGTGGCTAAACCGACAAGGTCATTTTTCTACAGCACAAAAACCGAAAATCTGAAGTTTATTGACAGAAAAACTGTAGTTTGCAAAAAAGGCCCCCTTGAATAAAGGTACCTTACCTTTAGACTGCTGTAAGAGGCCTTAAGTCAACTCAACTTTCATAAATTGCTACCAAAAAATTAGGGTGTGGCATATTAGCAGTCTCAAGGTCACGCTTTAAAAAACGAATCCAAATTAGTAAAATACTTAAAATAACACAGACAGCTATCCTTGTCTGTCAAGGTAAACAATGTAAGCTGAGGTTTCCCCAAAAAAAAGAAAAAAGGAAGAAAGTTGATAGCTCATACCTCGATGCATTGCTGTGTGGCGAACTGTCCTCCTCTTGGCTTTTGTCCTTATTTCTCATCATCTTTTAATTCTTAAATATTAAGGGGGAGGGGGAATCTGTGTTTGCTTTGAAGTCCTGTGCCCAGGTATTTACTGTCAAAAGTTGAAAGAAAGGTAAGGTCCCGGCTTCTATCTACGGTTTCATTATCAGGAACAAAGTCCTGACCACGTAATGATATTGTTATAATACAACAGCGGTAAGCACCAAAAAACAAAATATTTCTATTTTTACCTTAAAAAAGAGGGGGGATAAACCGAACAGGGGCAATCATCTCTATCAATAAGGAAAGTTTCTCAAAGTAACACAGTGGATACAAATAACAATCTCTGTATCTTATTGCGTCATACAGGAATTTCTCCTATTTCCAAAAAATAAAGCAAACTTTAACATATAAATCTTTAAAATAATCACTAATGATCACGAACTTACCTGATCCATGTAGTAGGTCCAAAGCAAGAGTCCTATCTAGTAGTAGAAAAATACCAGATTCCAAATAATTAAAAATGAAAACAAAATTCTCCGCTAAAAGACGAAAAATAAATAAAATAGCCCTCAAATATGTTAGCTGTTCAAAAAAAATAAAGCAACAATTAATACTAAAACGGGTACGAAGGAAAAAAACCTCATTAGGAGAGCGCACAAAAATGGAGGTGCGCCATGGCTTCTAAGCTGGAAAAAACAACGACCTGGGCTCTCAGTACGGCTGCTTCTTTCCAACAAGGCACGAAAAGAAAGCTCCTAAAAGCTGCTTTTCTCCCTAAAAAAGGTTCGAATCGACCCCAATAAGCCACTAGGAGAGGCAGGGGGCTGCGGGGGCCCCCTGAGGCTGCCCGAAAGTTAGGGAAAGTTGCGTAAAGTGAGGCGAAGGCAGGGAGCAGAGCGCGCTCTCTCTAAGGCACAGCCGCCATCTAGAGCCTCCTTCCCAGCTCTGAGAGCTCTGCCTTTGATTGACACTCTCTACATTTACCCCACAACTCAGGTGATGTACCATAGACCCACCCCTTCATCTCCACCAAAAAAAAAAAAAAAATCTTTCATCCCAGGGAGTCTGAGGACCCCCCACCCCACACCTCTCTGCCCCTCCAGACCACCCCATCAGAGGGAGGGGGGAGGGTTTCTTAACCCCCTCTGGCTCAAGCACCCTTTTTAAGCCAGAGAGAAATGTAATTTGTTCCTTTTGTCTAAAGATCTGCTAAATATTTCAGTCCTTGAGCTAAAATAACTTCCTCTCTGGACAGGAAGTGCTGTTTTATAAAGCCATTTTGAAAAGGGGATAATTCTTAAAGAGAATTTTAAGCTCATTTTACTACTAATCTTTTAAAAAATTAACAACCCCCCCAGGGTAAAATGGTTTCTAAATAAAAGCAAAATCTCAATTTCGTAAGTTAATTTCAACTTTTGCCTTCTTTATGAAGCCTAAAAATTATCTAAAGACAAAGTTTTAGGGGGAATTTTCCATCCCAACTGGAAGAAAGGGGTACAACTCAAGAGCGCCTCCCTAGTGTTCAGTTGCATTAGAGCACAAATTAACTAGTTTTTATTCTAGCATCTCAATTTTTCTTCATACTTCCACAAAATTCTTTAACCCGTTATATAACCTTGCAAATTCCCCTCCCCCAAAAAATCTCATAGCCAAAATATACTTACTTCCCACACTGATTCAGGCAAAACAAAATTATTAAACTCAAGAATATGGAACTACCATAGGCACCTGCCAATAACAAATCCAAGAAACTCCACCTCCAAAACCAACACAACATATATATGCCCAAATCTTCCTTTGCATTTCCAATCAATTTCCATGTTATGTACACATTTAGACAATGGTTGTAACAGTCACATCTGACAGCACAGTTATCAAAGTAATGTCACAGGGCAAATTCTCCTAGATAGGAAAACACTAAGATCTATGGAAACAAAATTAATACTAATGCCAAAAAAAAGTATTCAACACTTTTTCTCCCAGAAAGCACCCGAGAAAACATTCACACATCCAAAAAAGAATCAAACATTCCCTGTTCAACATTATAATCTTCCAGAACAATATCCTTTCCTCACTAAGGATATCTATTTTCTATTTATACCCTGCAAAAGCAACAAGTTGCATCTAGGTAAATGTAAAACCCATAACGAAAACCCAGCTTTGATACCATACTTTCTTTCTACAAAAGATAATTTTTGTACCAAAATCAAAATCCAAAATTCCACTTTTTACATATACAAACCAACCACTTCAAACCAATGAGAATATATACTGCATATGTACTCATAATGGACATGTGTGCTATAGTATTTAACATTAATCACAAATAACAGTATAAATAACTATTTCTCACCAAAAACAAAAAAATCAAGCTGGGCTATTCCTGTATAATGAGAAAATATTATCAGCAATTCATTTGGTCGAGCAAAATAAAGCCTACCACACCTTTATAAACTGGTATGAAATGATTATCAATAAATACAATGCCGGTATTCACCTGGAAATCAAATATAAGTAACCTGTGGCATGACGTGATTTATTTTAAATTTCTAAAGGTACAGAATTAACAAATGCAGAACATTCCTATTTTATACTTACATAAAGTATATTATAGACAATATTGCCACCAAAATGTCAAGGCCTTTTAGGAATATACTAAAGGACACTTCCCTAATAAAGCCAACACTTCTTCCCCTAACATTAACTAAAGACAAAATGAGGCAACAGTTTAAATGTTCAGATGAATAATTCTATTCCAAGATGTTTTATTAACAATATTGAGCAGAGGTAAAAAGGATCTTTTCATCAACACAAAATAACGCAAAAACACTGTATCATTCATCCTGAATTTTGAGGCAAAATGCATTTTTGTTTTAAAAGTTCATTAAAATCATGTGGCAAGTTAAAGATTCTACTATTACCCACTGGTTGGTTGGTATTTTGCAAGACGTTTTAAGAAAGCATAGAACAGCATTTCAACTAAACGACCATCTCTTAAAAGCACAGATAAATTGCCACAACTTTGTGGAGAAAAATTTTAATCAACCAAGTAAAATATTTTGCAGCACACCATTGCCATTTTTACCAGCTTTATTCAATACACTTCACTGATGGGCAACTGTAAAAGCCAGAGTTACTCAGGGCAATAACTGAACATTTAATTTAATCGAACTTCTGCTAAAAAAAAAAAAGCCCAAACTGAGAAATTTTAAAGTGTTAGAAATTTTATTAAAGTTAACATTCCACAAGTTCATAGTCATACAAATCAAAATGAAAAAAATTCCAGGCATACAAAAACATGCCATCTTTCAATTCCAAATGTCAAAAATGGACTTGTTTTAATGATACAAAAAGTCTTTAGAAAGTCAAATCCACTGTCCATTTGTGTTGGGTAAGAAATCTATTGTCTTCATTCATTTCATGCAATCCATGTTAAAAGAGCCCTGTCTTGGTTGTGTATTATCACAGCACTCTTGTATTAATCCATTTTCCTCTATTCCCCATAGTGGACTGCCATCTTGATTTCTCAGTGGTAGGGTCCATTTGAGACTCTTCAAGCTGACTGGGTGCTTGATGAAAACATTAAAAGAAAAGAATGCTGTTGGAATACCAATCATCTTATTCCTTAAAACAGAGAACATCCACCCACCTTGAAGATACTCTTACCATACAGAACATTTTAATTTTTTAACAGCTTTAAACCATGAAACTGTCTTAAAGTTATATGTACTTCACACTTAACCTGTCAATCAGAAACTTAAGACTGTACACAAGTTAACAAAGTTCTTTTACTATCACAGATACACAGGTAACCATAAAAAAGCAGCAGTAAAAAGATAAATTTCACTAGTTAAGTGTGATATTGTTATACTGTCTATGAGAAGACAAAAATTCAAATGTAAAAATCCTGGAAAGCTAAATTACCACAATACTATGAATTTTAAATCTCAATGCAGAAACTTTCCAAGCTTCTTCAAATAAAACTAATTATGTAAAAGAATCTTAAGGGATAAGAAAAACTAAAGCAGTGGATCATAGTATAATTTTCTAGTCCAACAGATGTTAATTAATTTTGCTTAGGTAATGCAAATAGACAATAAAGATGCCAAACTCTTTAGCTGCATATCTGAGAATGCATGAAATATGGAGCCATTGGGGGAAAAATGATAGAAAAGGCAAAATATCAGCCTGGCTTATTGATATTTGCCATAAAACACTATCATATTTCAAATTAAATACAAATAAAATATTCCCACTGACAAAATTCCAAATTGGGATAAATAGGAAGCCAGGAGATTTTACCATTAAATAAATAATCCTGTTCATCAGGATCAACATAATTGCAAAAATAAGTTTTAGCCTCGGTCTTCTCTATAAATTTTGCAGCTCTCAAACTAAATCTATAAAGTCTGGATGACTTGCCTAAAAGTTTATTGAATATAAGGGCACTTTTGCTCATGGTAGTTAATACCTTGTATCTATCCCTAAACTATAATTTGAATTTGTTGTCTACTGTGTACAATAAAAATCTACTTAATAAACTATTTTGTTTACCAAGAAACACTACCAACCATATTAAAAAATGACTGGAAATGAGTGTCACAACATAAACAAACAAAAGATATTTCTCCGTAATATATTTTTGTCAATTTCTCTCCAGCCTAAAAGGAGAACCAAATAACTCATCTGTCCCCCACAACAGTAAAATATCTTCCATTTGAATTGTTTATTAGTTTAAATTAAGGGATACACACTTCTATATAGAACTGTAAAAATAGAAACAGCATCATTCCTCTTACATAGTTAAATATAAACCAATTTTTCCCCAATCTCTATTGTTTTGATGTAAAATCGAGCTCTGAGTGCAGATGGGGGTGCAAATATTATGATAAACAGTAAGACTAAAGCACTGATACCAAGTTGCAACCATTTCAGTGGATATAGGTGCAATTTATTCAATTTAGGACATGAAATGATAAATCACTGATCTGTATCAAGAGGTGAAATTTATCTAGGACTTTATAGGAAATTTCCTTGTAAAATCCATTATTTAAAAAAAGTAGTGACATTAACATCATTCCAAAATTACTTAATCAAATCTTCAGTTTGCGTGATAAAAAGAGAGGTTAGGCCATGCTGTGACATATATTTAAGATGGTTAAAAAGGGGGTGGGGAGAATGACAAAATAAAGGATGCTCAGAGAAAAAGCATCCCTGACATTAGAAACCACTAGAAATAAGCACTCCTGTAAGGCCAATCAAAAGCCAAAAGGGAGAATCTTCTTAAGTGAAAGTGCTCAGTCAATCATCAAAGCACCAAGGAGTGAGAAATTTAGGAGTAAGCCATTCATTTTTGTGGAATTCCAAATTCTTAAAAAAACTAAAACTGCTAATAAGAAAAGTTATGTTAAAAAAATTAAAAAGAAAGCAGGCATGAGTCCTGTGAGCCTAGAAATATTCTTGTTAACAAAGTCCAGTTCTGCACCTGTGGAAGTGAACTAGCAGCACCTACCTCATGCGGCAGTAGGGGGACTTAAATGAGATAGTACATCTACAGCATTTGTATCACCCGGCACATAGAAAGGCCTCAATGTTAGCTATTACCTTCATATACCACAATTACCACAGTACTTGGGAGCCTACAAACTAACATTACTAAATCAAGTCATTTATATTCTCATAGTAATGAAACCTCGGAGGAATCCAAAGGATTGTGGAAGTCAATTATTGAAAGATAAAACACTTTCTGCTTTAAAGAGCAGTCTTGCACTAAAACAACATCAGTACAAAAAAAACTGAGTAGGGTTTGGATATCGAAGGCTTACAACTTCATCTCTCACCAGCAATTCGTGAAGTGCCGCACAGATACTGGAGAGATGACAGTTTGGTCTAGAATTCCATCATCTGAGCTTTCGTGTCTTTCACGTACAAGCTAAGGTTCAAACTGATACTATGGAAAATTATACTTTTTCCACTATGATGTTCAATAGTTTATGTTCTCTTTTTTTGGAAATTGTTGTTCTAAGGTAAATCCCACAGCAAAGGAAAAGGCTACTATGGGAAGAAGGTAGGCAGTAACTATTACCTCTTAAAATCCCCAAATATTATATATACAGAAATTAACATAAAATTGAGCAAGGAGGTCTCCTGTTTCGATTCTAATTTGGTAAACTTGTTCCAAAAATACTGCGACGTTGCAAAATGGAACAGCTGAAATGCAAGCCAGTGGTTCTACTGGACTGGACTGAAGAGGTAGGTACTGCCCAGAAGCAGCATTGTCCTTAGCTCTGCTTCCCAACAAACCCCACTGCTTTCTAACAGCAACAAAAACGTGGGGGACAGGGAGAAATACAAAAACAAAGAAGTGATTAATGATTCTTAATTTTAAAAACAGGGGGCTCTAATATTGCCACAATTTATTAAATCATCTTAAAACTGGCAGACTTATTGCAAATCCAAAAGGACAGATGGATATAAAACTACAATCTGCAGCAGACATTGATCCTTCCACCATGTAATTAATGTTCTTGGTGCTTATGGCTTCATTTCACTATTCTTTCTAATGATGGTCTTTAATTTAAAACATTTAATAGAAAATTCAAATCTGTTGTCTTATTATACAAAAAGAGCTCAAATTCTCTATAAATTAGAATATATTAAAAAGTCTGGGTCCTAATAAAGCAGGCATAGCCCTGGCCAGTAGAGCTCAGTTGGTTAAGCATCATCCTGCCAGTTGGATCCCCAGTCAGGGCACATACAAGAATCAAGCAATGAAAGCATAACTAAGTGGAACAACAAATCGAGATTTCTCTTTCTCTCTCCCTCTAATATTAATAAAAAAAATTTTCTAAAATTTTTTAAAAATAAAAAGGGCATAAACACTAACTACAGAATAATCTAATAAAGACCAGCTAACTGTTAATTATGGTAACTGAGTCATCTTATTAAATCAAATCTTTCCCAATGCCCAACTTATGTAAAACTTGACTGTATCTTCTCAAGAGATTAAATGTTGTAGTTTCTAATCAGGTTTAATTTTTACTGAATTGAAGTTTAAGCTTTCAGGCACACTGAAAAATTAGTATTTAAAGCATTAAAACTTATGTTTTTTTGTTGGACCCAAACACCAGTTGATAATATTCAATAGAAAGTATAGGTAATATATCAACAAGAATTTACTGAGCATCCACTATGTGCCAGGCAATTAATCTCTTTAAAATATGTTAAGACAAGGTCAATACTTATACTACATTAGGTAAGCTTTCATTTCTGCCCTCACCATCCCACATCAAAAATAAAAAAAAGAAACACACAAAAGAAAAACTTTACTATTTTGCAGGCCTTAATAGCCATTTATACAATGGAAATTGACATAGTAATTAGAAGAAAAACTGTTATCTATCACCTACATTCCCAAATGTGATTCAAAAATAAGTATGCATAAGAAACAGCTAGTTTGTAATCATCAAACCTAAAATTATCTGTCAATAATAAATAAATCCTTTTTAGAATTCATCCAAATTCCTTGATACAGCCTTAACTAACTCTTCCCACAACTTCTCAGGTTGGGAGTTAGAAAACCTATTCCACAGAATTGTAACCAAATCTTCTAATATCAAAGCATTAACTCCATTGTGAGAAGAAATTTTTGTTGGGCTTTCAAGTTTAAGGGAAGTTCAGAATTACTTAATTTATTCTACATTGATATCCATTAAAAAGTATGTTCTATTCCCAAAAGAAAAGCCCCCATCACTTCTTGGCCTTTAGGCTAAGAACAAAAGAGAACCCCAAAACTTCAAGTTCTACATAAATTGACAGTAGAGAAGGATCTAGAACAAAGTAGGCAAGCTTTCCTCAAAGAATAAGACAGTAAATATTTTAGGGTTTGTGGTCATTAGCTACAACTATTCTCAACTCTGCAGCTGTGGTGGGAAAGCAGACCCAGACAATGTATACAAGCATAGCCATGTTCCAATAAAGCTTTATTCATAAAAATATGGGGGAATTTGCCAATACTAAAATCTAAAGTGGTGTTAGAGACATGTTCAAATCCGTGTTGTGCTGCATTGAACCTTTTGCCTCAGTTTAAGAGAAGAAAATAGAGTAAGTTAAAATAAGCTAAACTTAAAGAATACACTTTACAAAACCATGTTGGTTTTATATTTTTGTGCTGCATTGAGCTTCACTAAATCCCTCTATATTTTTACAATTCTGACTCACTCAAAATTTCCGAAAGTCATATTAAAAACAAATTAAACATGTAAATTGAATAAAACTTACTAAATGCTTCCACCAACATCTATTATGTTGTACAGGCCCTTTAGAGATTCAGTCTTGGGATTCGTATTTCTGCAGAAAACAAAAAGAATACAATTTATGCATAGAAAAGAAACAAAAACAAATTATTAATATGCCATGATTTATTCAGAAACGTAAGGATCACTTGCCAGAAGACCAAGTCATATATGTATTTGTGAATATAGTCCAAGCAGAAAATAAAAGTTCTACCTCAAATGACCTTAAATCCTTTTGTACAAGAGGCTCACCTGTAGAGTAAGTTACTATAAAAACAAATGTTTCAGTCCCCAAGAAATCCAAGACAAGGTAAAAGATTGGCCTCCCTGGGTAGATCTAATGGGCAATAAGGGTTGAGATCTAGTTGTTTAGCAGAGCCAACATCACTCCTTAACAGTACAAAATTATTTTATCTTCTGGTCTTTCATCTAATCTACCTTTCAAACTTCTAAAGGAAAACTTCCATTTCCTACCTGCAAGGCCATGTTTCTCACTGTATGTCATATTACTTCACATTATCACGTACTTATCACATTATCATGTACACTCTTCTAAGGCAATGTGTTAGAAAAGAGTCCTTAGGCACAATTTCAAACTATTTTTACTAATTGTATTAACCTACTTAATTAACTCTAACACTAACCCTTTCTAAAACACATAATTGATAACAAAAAATATGGTATCCACACTTTTCACTAGTTAAGACTGAAATACCTCCATCTAAACATGGAAGAGTTATTTCCCATACCTCAAATGCCTCTGAATACAGGTTTATATTTTTTTCAGTCGCTCATGCTCCAAAGTATGATTATAATAATCACAATATGTAGAGCTACCAAAAAAGTTGTTTAAAAGTTCAGTATTAGGCCCGGCTGGTGTAGCTCAGTGGATTGAGCGCGGGCTGGGAACCAATGGTCGCAGTTCGATTCCCAGTCAGGGCACATGCCTGGGTTGCGGGCCAGGTCCCCAGTGAGGGCCATGTGAGAGCCAACCATACATTGCTGTTTCCGTCCCTCTCTGTCTCCCTCCCTTCCCCTCTCTCTAAAAGTAAAAATAAAATCTTAAAAAAAAAAAAAGTTCAGTATTAAAGGATAGCTATTTAAGAAGTTTTAGAAAGCAAAATAGTTTAGGATTTAAAACTAAGCTACCCAATGCCTTTCTATGCCAGTGTTTCAAAATTTCAAAGTACTGAATATAAATAAAGTTTCTGATTTTCTTACCAAATCTAAATCCCTTTGGTCATTTTGACTAATCATAATCAATACAGCAAAAATTTGCTTCAAAATTGCCTCTAAGAGGTGCTAAAATTTCCTCCCAAGAGGTAACAAAGCACTTTACAAGAAACATAGCATTCTTTATTTTTGAGCTTCCAACGTAATCAAATTTTATGAGAGGATTTTTTTTGGATCAACAAAGTAAAATAAACTGATAGAACCCCTAGGAATGAAATTGATTTAAGGACTATTGATGAAAGAAATGTCACATAGGTCTTATAATATGCTAATAAAAATGCTACCTACCGTTACAAGTGGGTACCTCTGGGTTCACCCTCCACCGAAAACAGAAAAACTTGGACGCTGTACTACCAGAAAAATTACTAACACCGATTTAATCTACCATACTGGCTCCTTCTCAAAAACTGACAACTAATACTTTGCCTTCTTTCGAAGGGGGAGAAGCCAGGATCAGCTTAAGCAAAGTATAGAGGTTGATGATTATGCCCATATTCCTACGGATCTTTAATAATTTGCAGTACTATAGATTTTCATTTAATATGAAATTATAGGTGACATATAAATAACCATTTGATACTGGACCTTTTATCATAAAAGGCAAAGACAGTTTTAGTCAAGTCTTGTATTATCATTCTTAGCCTATCTGTGCTTAGCCATACTATATGACTTTGTCACCTTTTAAAATCTTTAAAACAATTTTTAACATTTAAATTAAATATAAAATCTGAGAACACTATGAAATAAATATTTAAAAAATCTTCCACAAAAATAACGTGGTGATGAAGTCATTAGAAAACATTGCTACAAAACAACTCACAAACCAGTAAAATGAAGTAAAACATCTAGCATGGTAATCCAAATTAAAATGATTGTGATTACTATGTAGCATATATTAAAGATGTAATTCTTTGTTTGGGCAATATTCCATTTCAAATAAATGTTTTAGTTTCAAAAGCAAAGGACTATTTTTCAAAACAAAAAACTATCCAGCTTTATACAAGGTTTAAATCAAAACTATCAAATTGCTGTAGGAAAAATGGTACTTAAATGTCATATTAAAAAATCAAGTCACATTTTTTATTTATAAAGTTTATAATATCCTTGAATTTTAATTATAATGGTTAATACACTCACAAATAACAGCCAATTTGAAATTTAAAAGTTTGACTTAAGCCACTCGATCTGAAAAGGGAAGGTAGCTGGTAAAACAAAGACATCTATGTTTGAAGTATAGAGATTCCTTAAAGGAAATTAATTATCAGGCATGGAAACTACAAATCCTCATCTATAATCCCAATGGTCAGCTACAAATGTTTCATTAGATACACCAAAGTTTAAATATATTTAATGGAATAATTATTTTTAAAACTCCCAATAATGCTTTTATTACAGCATTCTAAATCTTAATTATTTAAAGACAATTTCACACCTTAACTGCTGTTTAAAATCAATTTTCCAATGTCTTCATTTGTACTATTTACTAATATTTTGGAATGCCTAAAGTGAACCAAGTTGGGTCCACTATTGTTCAGGTCTCATGTTATTCAAATAGTTTCACCACAGAAATACAGGATTTGCAATGTAAGAATCACAAAACCTTATTCTCCCATTTTTGTAAGAAAATCAGATACTCCTTACTATTATTTTCCTTGCAAAATCTAAGAGCTGAAAGTTGTCTTAAGGAGATTAGAAACTCCAAATACTCCATACTAACTAAGAGACTAAGGTGTACAGTGAATTAAATATCAAAATTACAGGGCTAATTTACATTGAAAAGTTAGGTCTCTTGATCGCTGAATCTGTGATATTTTCCGCTCTATCACGCACTAATGCAAAAGATAGAGATGTCCTCAAGTTATCTTTTTCCCTGTATGCCTCTCGACAAAGAACTAAATCTGAGAGGAAAAAAAGTAAATTAACTGGCTGTCCAGTCCCAGTATATTAATAATCAAAAAAGTGAGTAACAGTAATTTCCATATTGGCAAGTACCCATTTCACATATCTATCCTCTAGGTGTCATGTCACGGCTCATGAAATCCTTGTCACCAACTCTAAGCATGGCTTCTTTCCTTTCCGTGTAACCCCAAGTGATTGTTTAATAGTTATTACCTTAACAACAAATGCAATGCAACCTAAAATCACCAATTGGATCAGGAGATTTTTTTTATGATTCAAGAATTAGTTCAAAATGCTCAATTAAAAGTAAATATTTAAGCATCTACCATTTTGATCCTCGAAGTAGAAAATAGTAGCAAAATTTTACTTTTCTCGTGAAATACAGTAATTTAAAAATATAAGCACTATCATGAAGGTTGAAGTTCATGAAGACTTTTTCAAAGTGTGATCTATCATAATCCTTTATCACGCTGGTAATGAAAGTTGTATCCCATTAATTAGGGATTAATTTACAAGTTACTATATCACTTTGATTTTTCTAGTATAATTATTGATACTAAAATAAGATAAAAGTGTTCATTTAACATTCTAACCTTCAACTGTTCCTTTTTTTTATTTTACAGGTTAAATTATACCTTTGGTAGGTCATTAGGAATTGCCAATTTATACTTAAACTTACACTGCACTTCACACACACGTATGTCTTAAGAGGACATATTCTCAATTTTAATAAGTGCCCAACGACATCTGAATAACAGTCTAATATCCAATCATTTGCATAGAGGAGACCCTAACGTTTACATGTGTTTAAGAAACTTGAGATAAAAGATGTTTTGAAATTTTTGCATGTTACATCTTTAAAACACTATAGTTAAAGGTCTAACATTCCGTTTTCTTTTGCACACTATAAATACAAATTTGATCAAACTGCAAAGGACTGGAAAGGAAAAATTAAGCCAAAGGAAAGACAATAAAAATATTACCCCTTTCACCTATTTGAATCAACAGAATAAGCAAACACCAAGAGATAGGTTTTCCACAAAAAAATATAATAATAATTATTATTTAAGGACAATGGTAAACTTGCACTTATATTAACTAATGGTTATTTGGTATTCTTAAAATACCCCAAAATATTATTACATATTTTCTCTGGTAAATCTTAACTAATATCAGCTTGAAATTAATTTTCACGTTCAATTTTAACTTGTAATTAAAAAATATTTTCTGTAAAATATCAGTGGGCATGTTTTTTCACTCACAGATCTAGTTTTAAAATGTAAAATTTTTGTATGCATATTGAACATTACTTCTTCCTTTTATGATTTAAAAATAAGCTATGGAGGTCTTTTTAGATGAGTTATTCTAGTTTTCTGTAAAATAACTCATTTTTGTATATTTGAAAACAAACTCATAAAAATGAGTACAATGACTATTTAAAATCCATGAAGTAGAAACCAGAATGTGAAATGCTTATTTAGTGTTTGAAATATAGTTCTTCAAGAATCCTAAGATCTGCAAATGCGACATTCTACGCCATTTCTAAAACATGATCAGTATCATCAGGAAGAATGTACACTTCAGGTCACAGAGACAATTTTGATGACTCAACTACTGATTTAACCGTAATCCTCAAGTACCACCATTATATTGGAAAGTACTTAATGCCTCACTGTGCTGAGAGAAACTACATAACTACATGTAGCAACTGTTTCAATATTAATGCAAAAGTGCTTTGATGTAAGGAAATGGGATTTGATGGGCTTTTTCTCATCCCTTTCTCAAGGTAAAGAAACAGTCTACAGTTTATGTTTCATTGACAAACTTTACTGGTATTTTCCTACTCAAATAGTGGTTAGCTATTAAATTTCAGATGTTAGATAAAAATATTTACTTACTTGCTACATAAAATACAGACTTTGGCAAAGGTTTCCTTTATCCTCAGAGATAAAACTCCACGGTCTCAGTCTTGAAAATGGTTTATCTTTTAGGGGGAAAAAAATATTCTAAACAATTTATTGATGCAACAACCAATACCAAGTAAGGACAAGTGTTTTTTATAAGTTTTTATTAAATAAAAGAAACAAAAACTAAAATCTATGCTCACAAAATCTGATTTTAAAATGTCCTTCCCTAAAATCTATTAGCATGAATAGTAACTAGCTCAAATTTTCTAGTAAATTTATTTATTTACGTTTAGACAATTAAAACTGTTTGCACAATATATTAGAGAGCTAAAAACAAAAAGTGTATCAGGGTTTTCCTCAAAATATAATTAGTCTTTTCTTGTTCCCAAAATTAAACAAAGGCATTAATGGGCCTTTAGTATTTAACTACTCAAAATGCACATTTATTTACAAAGGCTATGCAAATATACTTTCCATTCAATAAAAAGGTTTACAAGGCTTATAAAATTATTTCAGACATTTATTAATATTCATAATCACCACTTACTGGAAATACAAATTATGAAAGAACAAAAACAAAACCTAATGAGCTTATTTTTATGTGAAAGTAATAAAAATTTACCCAGTCTTACCTCAAATAAAGAGCTGTATTTGTTCAGAACCATCAACCAAATTTTAATCTTGTAAGTTACCTTAAAAAAAAAAAGGGAAGAGGATATCAATGCTTTGATTTTTAAACATTTCTTGGCCTAAGTTTCAGCATGATGAAACAATATTCCACAGACACGATCTATGGATAAATTTGAGAGACAGCTCATCCACACACTACCTGCACGTATTAGGTTGCAGTTATTTCTTATCTTAACATCTGTCAGTCTTTGTTTTCCTCATCTTTTGGTTGCAATGGACTAACCCTTGCGATTAAGGCGTTGAAATAAAAACAAAATACGGAAGCTTTACATCTTTGGACAGATTTAAAATTATGATTTTGTTTTTACTTTTATTCCTTTGATGCTAGGTAATACCAAAAAACAAAGGAAAAGTTTACCATTTTTTAAAGACTGAAAATTTAACATTTCCCTTACCACCTAGAAATACCTTTTAAAATTTTTAGTAATTTGAAAATTAACTCTTCCAGGAGAAATTAGTGAAGTTAAAATGGCCACTGGTTACTTTAAATTTTTAAACTACAAGTTATTTGATCTCACCAAATGGGATATTAGCTTTGTTTTTTAGTCAAGTCTGAAACATGTAGTATCTATGACATTTATTCAATTTCAAACCAGGGTCTTGACCATTTTTAGCCTCTCCCTTCCCCCATTACTCATGTAAAAAGATCTTATGAGGTTAAACAGCCAGCAATTATTTTGCATTTCACTATTCAAAAAGGATTCTGAAATACCAGATTCAGAGTATGCATTTGAAACCACTTTCAGTATTCGAAAATGTTCATTTGGAAAAACAAAACTGGTACTCAAACAACACTGTCTGTGAAATCAAGATATGCGCAACTGATGTAACATGTAGCCCTATATGAATGCCATTCAGGAAAAAAGAAAAACATTTTTTACTGACAAATATACCCTCAGAAATACAGTCGATTACAGCAGTTTCTTTGATCTTATAAGTACTGTACTAGGTAAATTTGCCCAACACTATTTTTACGCAAATCTGCAGATTTACAACACACAAGAGGTACCGCAAAATGAAGACAAATATATTCTAAAATACACAAAGCTGCTTGCATCTGTGGTTTGTTCAAACCACTGAACTTAAATTCCCTCTCAAACAATTTTTCAAATTCATAAGCAGAGAACAATGCAAATTTTTTTAAACCAATATATATTATTGAAACACTGTTCCGTTTTAAAATATCTAGATTTTCGTGCATGCAACAAATGCAACAAATATGGCTCCTCTTCTTCGTCCATTACCGAGAGCAATCCTACTTTAAAATTTACACTGCGAGGAAGTAACTTCACAAAGAGATTTGGTGTCAAAATATTCCCCTGTAAAAGTTTTGTCGACCATGGCTTGTGAAAATATAGATTATTTTTTAAAAAATAACAATGATGAACTTAAACTTTTAAAAGTCTAGGAACTGACCCAAGTACGTTCCAACATTCAGGTGTGCTAAGTTACTGATAACGGCTCCTTATGACCTTTTAGAAAGTATCAAAACATTATTCAAACATCAGAATGTCAAATAAACTTGGCGAAATAAACGGTATTAATCAAACGTCATCGCCTAGCACCCCAATTAAATTCTATTCCCACTCAACAGCCTTGACATTATAGTAAACTTGTCTTCCTAATTTTTGAAATACGAGACGTCCTCCTCCAACTTGCATTTTAAAAGACAACCTTAACGTCATCAAGGTTTTAATAAGCAGCAAGTACCTTCTCATCTGTTAATACTGCAGCCGTTTTCAAAATCGGCTTTGAAAGAGTTAAGAGCCAACACCCAAAAGAAAAAAAAAACAAGTTTTATTTTTCTTTAAACGTAGCCAAGGTGCCATTGTTCTTTTAAATTCGACCATCAAGATGAATTCCCACCTTACCGTAAAGAGGTTAAAAAGCTCCCCTGTTGGAGAACCTGAAAGGGTGTTTTTTTTCCCCTAAATATCAAAATAACTCACCAGGACAGAAAGGGCTTCTTCTCGCGCGGTCCCCTTCGGGCTCCCGCCTGCAGTCACCCGCCGCCACCCCTTTCCCGGCGGGGCCGATGCCGGCAGTGAGGCCGCCCCCTGCCCACCGCAGGGTCTGGACAAGGGCCCCCCGCGCCACCCGGCCTGGGCCCCGCGGCGCCGAGGCGCTTCCCGCCCGGGGAACCAGCCTACGAGGCCGACGGGGTTTTCACAGAGCCAGGCAGAGAGGCCCAACCCGCCACCCCCTCCTGCTCGCGTGTTCAAGGACATTTTGCTTTTCCTCCCAAGGACAAAGGACAATAAAAGGGGCCGAGGAGCCACTTACCGGGTCGGAGCGCGGCTGCTGGCACCTGGAGGTCGCCCGCACACGATTCCCGCGCCGGGCCTCTCGCCCGCGCCGGGTCGAACCGCCAGGGCTTCGGGGAGCCTCTGCGGACGATGCCGCAGCGGCGCTTTCGGCGTCGTGGGCCCGGCCGCTCCGGGAGCCCCCGCCGCGAGATCCGACCCCGACACACGGCCGATCTGGTCTCAGCCGGGGCCGCTTCGCCCCCGCAAGCCTGCGGGCCGCTCGGGCGCAGCTCCACGCCATCCGGCGGGCTCCGCGGCCGCGTCAGAACGCCTGACAGCTCGGGGTGCTGCTGCCTCTCCGGCCATCTTGTGCCGTGTGTGTGTGGTGTCTCTCTCCCGTCTCCTCTCTCGGCTTTACTCCCTCCTCCTCCTCCCCCCCGCCCCACACACCACACAACATGGCCTCTTCGCTGCGGCGCCGGCTGCGGCGGCGACGGCGGCGGCAGGAGAGCCGCGGCGCTCCTGCCCGATCCCCTCCTCCACACTCTCGCCTCCCGCCTGCAACCCTAGGTCCCAGCGCGCACGCGCGCCGCCGCCCGCCCACCGCGGCCATTGGCTCTGCATTCTTCCTGCCACGCCTTCCCCTGAGCGGCCTCACGCACACTCGCTGGGGTCTCCCTTCCTCCCAACAACAACTACTTCGATACTATTGGTTAGTTCTGACCCCACCCCTTCAGGTTCCTCCGCACCGATAAGCTGGCCTTAGTGTCACTCACTTCCCGTAGGGAGTTTAGGGTTTTCTGGATGGGCCCGGGCCAACGATTGGCTGGTGATTAAAGCTTTGGTTTGAAGCTGTTACTTTGCGCCCCGCAGTGCGGACCCCTCAGGGCCGTCTCCAGGGGGTTCCTGGCGCGGTGTCCAGGCGGGGATTACTAGTACAGTGCCCTGGAGGTAAGGGCTTCGCCTCTGGAGAAATCTAGGGATTCTGTGCTTCTGAATTCAGGTTGTTGCTTTTTTTTTTTTTTAAAGGAAAATGAGTGACAGGATGATGAGCAAACAGGACGTAGGTTCATAGTCCTAAGACAAGCAGCCATATCTTCTCAGCTATACGTATCAAAATTTTCTAAACAACCAGGCATCCCTCAGGGTCACAGAGTCAAAGCCAACGGTTTTACAACCAATGCATGGCCTTAGCCCAATATCTGACTTGAAATGCTTTTATTTGAGGGTATGTAAGCTTCCTGTTGCCCATTTATACGAGACAGCCTACTAGCACGTCCAGTGTCCTGAGTCCTTAATGAATCAGGATCTTATAACTCCGGTTGGGCCAGATTGCACCCTCTAGGGCAGTGTTTGTTAAATGGGTAGCTTGAACCTGAGCTCTCCACAGTCTATCCATTCTTCTCGGAGGGAATCAAAGTTTGTTTCCTTCAAGCAAATCTCCCTTTTTTTCATTGTCTTCTGACTTAGACCCTGAAGCATCTCTGGACCGCCCACAGGAATAACTGAAAAACTAAATTTTCCAGAATTGAATGGGAAAAGAAAAAAGAATTGGCTCTCTCCTACTGCCAGCATTTTAGAAATCTTGCTCCTTTTGGGAAGGGACCTGGAGAAAAGGAAAGGAACCCCCGATACTTCTAGTTTAACAGATTTTTTTTTGAGGGGAGGGGTCTTGAAGCTAGGTGAGAATCTTCTCTTGAGACACTGTCCCTACGTTAAAATCAAAGGATGTTGAATACTCGTAGGGCCTAGGAACTAATTTTGGCCTTTTTAAAAAATGACAGTTGTTCATTGACTTGGCTCAATATGGCATCAGCTGCTTAGGGCAGAGTTAGAACTAGAACCCAACTCTCCTGACTTAGAGCTCTTAGGTTCCTTCTGCGTGACCTGGCCACAGTCCTTAGCGATATAATTGGAGCTCTAAGTGTGCACACAAAAAGAATGCTCCTTTAACGGAACTTAAACTTTCTCCATTTAATTTCCAAAAGTCATTCCATTATACCATCTAGCTTTGAACAGGCAGACTACCAAGGAGGCTGTTTTCTCTGAAATAGTTCCACCCTGAACCCTTTTCCCTATTCTTTCTGGTGCGTTCTTCACCCCCTTTTTCCCTCACTACCACTACATGAAATCCACCTGTGATTGTGCTTTTCCAGACTCATCACCATATATTTCTGTGCCAGCAAAACAGGCCTAAACAGGCCTTTATTAAAAGTAGTAGTAGCTGAGTGAGCCCTAGCTGGTGTAGCTCAGTGGATTGAGCTCAGGCTGCGAACCAAAGGGTCGCCGGTTCGATTCCCAGTCAGGGCACATGCCTAGGTTGCAGGCCAGGTCCCCAGTAGGGGCCAAGTAAGAGGCAACCACACATTGGTGTTTCCCTCCCTGTCTTTTTCCCTCCCTCCCCCTCTCTCTAAAAATAAAATCTTTAAAAAAAAAAATAAAAGTAGTAGTAGCTGAAAAGCATTGAGTTAGCTATGTGCCAGACATTGTTCTAAGCTTTCATTGTAGAATAACTCAGTTGATCACACAACACCCCAACTAAAGACTATTATTATCTGTGTGTTATCTCCCTTAGGAAACTGACACAGGAGGAGTTTGATTTGCCCAGGTTCACACTGCTAAGAAGTATTGGAAGCAGACTAAGCCCAGGTAGTCAGGCTCCAAACCCATTCCTTTCTGCCTCTCCCAGTTTCTTTTTGAAGACTGTCCCCTTGCAAAATAGGTTCACTTGGATCTTTTGTTGTATGTAGCTGCCTGATTTGCCCTCTCCTTCTTCCCATGCTTCATTGAACTCTTGCACCTTCAGAATTGGGCCTCCCTCCCATGGGAAACGTCAGATCCTTTCTAACGTAATTCCCAGACCTGAGCCCCATCCTATTATTGTCCATCTCCTGGCATGTCACCTGGGGACCGTCTAGTTCTCTTGTTTCTTCTTTGTGGACACCCACAGTTCAACTGTGGAGTGAGGCGCCCTTCATAAACATATACCTTGGGCAGCTTACATGAAACAGATTTCTTTTCCCAAGCTTACACACCACACAGCGACCTCTTCAGAGAAGACCCTTATCTGCCTCATTGAACCTTTATTCGCTGTCACACATGACAGCCATGACTTCTTTTGCCAAATGCATTGTGTCTTCAGCCATCACTCTTTAAAGCTAGGCTAGCTTTGTCCTGGATTAAAAGCACCTGACACTTGGCAGATCACATCCTACCCCCACACAGTTCCTTTTCATGTTAGGTGATCTGCCAGGGAACCCAGAGGGGATCCCTGCCTCCTCCAGTCCCGCTGGCTCATATTTCTGCTGTTTCTTTACCGGTGAAAATGAAGGGCAGAGCTCTTAGCCTTGGCTCGCTTAGAGGAAAGTCCTCTGCATGTGCTCCGAGCACTTCTGGCTCCATTTCATTGTGTCCAAGAGAATATTTCTGGAAGGATACAAGGATCTGTTTACCCTGGTCATCTCCAAGGAGACCTGAGAGGGAGGTGGAGAAGAACAGTAAGTCTAAGAGCTCTTTTTACTCTGTACCGCTTTGTGACGTTTGAATTTTGAACTATGTGAACATGTTACCTTGTTTTTTTAATGAAAGAAAAACTAAACCTAAATAAACTGAAACTGAACTGAAAGCTGACTGCATTTGTCACAATAAATACCTTTAACTTCTTTTTCTTATGAAATAAAGGTCCCACAATAGGCAGTACCTCCGGGAGTATAACCGGCACCTGAAATGCCCCTGGTTGATGATAAGAATTCCTGGTACATGAAATAGGGGAGCAGCAGCTTCCATTCCCAATGTGAATGGCCTCAAACACTGCAGAACAGGGCTTCCCACCGTGCTCCGTGCTTCCCTGCAGCTCCCCAGGTCTCTTTCCCGGTTTCTGCCCTCCTCTCCTCTGCTAGTAATTAAAGAAGGGGCAGAGATGCCAGCGGGCCCGCTTTTCTCCCGTTTCCAGTCCTTTTTGTCCACCTTTGGCAGGGGCGTCTCCCTTAGAGAGTCGACCCAGCTCATTATAGAGGCTCAGCGAAAACCCAGGGTGACCTTGACTCAAGTCAGAGACACAGTTTTCAAATACAGGCCTGTACAGATTCCTGCAGCTCTGCCCCTGCTCTTTGCAGCTTCTCTTGCTGCTCATGCCCTGCATGACTTACACACAGACCACCTGATTCCTGTGTACACCCTGCTCCTTCATGCTGGCAACCTTTCCTTTTCCCAGGGCACAGCGCACGCAGGATGGAAGCTCATCTAGTACTGAAAATGAGATCTGCAAGCACAGTAACGGAGCTTCTGCCCTTTACCAGGTACTGTTCTAGAAACTGGGGATACTCCATGGACTGGGGTACCTGTTCTCATGGAACTTGCATTCTAACAGGGCAGAAGTCCACAAGTCGGAAAATACCCGATAATGATAAGTGGTAGGTTAATGGGAGCCTAATTACGGTCGAGTGGTCAGGGAAGGCCTCTCGGAGGAGGTGACATTTAAGTTGAAGCAGGAAGGACCTGAAGGAGGCAGCTGTGTGTGTGTATGTCTCTATGCCAGTTCCAAGAGAAGATGGCAGATGGTAGGCATGGGACTAATTTTGCTACGTTCCCAAACTACACTAAACATAGACTCTCTTTCTTTTTTTTTTTTAAGTCATAAACTCAGAAAGGAGTGCTCACTTAAATCCCTATATAATCTGGCCCTGACCTGTGTGGCTCAGTTGGTTGGGTGCCACCCCAACCAAAGCAGAAGGTCACAGATTCCTGGTCAGGGCACCCATGTCTTTCTCCCTCCCTCCCTTCTCCTCTCTCTAAAAGTAAATAAATAAAAATCTTTTTTTATAAATCTCTATATAATCTGAAATTTGATTTCCTTAGAGGAGTGGTGAATAATCGTTTTCGCATGATCCAAGCCTTTGAGTCCTAATGTAATCAATCCTTAGGCATCTCAGAAAAATGCACATTGCACGTATACATTCTTCATACAGTTTTTGGAGGTTCACAGACCCCCTGCGAGGCATCCGAGCACTTCAAGGTAGGCAAATTTTCTCACGTTTCACCTCGGCATCTGAACTCAGGCTTCCATCTTGAAGCCAGACTGTTTTCCGTTAGCACACCTTTCACTGGAAATGCTCTTTCCCTTTTACTCGGAAACTAATTTATTACATCTCGAAAGGAAGCGTGAGGGAGCTTGGACTTCCCAGCCAAGATGTAGTGTCAGGAACCAGATTTACATAGCCACGTGACATGAAGCAAAAACAGACCAAATGCAAGAAACAAGGGTTTCTAAAACACATTAGAGGGCAGGGAACAAAGGATGGTGATTCTTGCGAGCAGGAAACAAATGAGGCAAGCACTACTGTTGCCCCAGCTTCCTTCCTGGATTGTGTTTCCAGGCTTCAGCTCTGGGGGCGGGCGATTCGGGCAAAGCCCGGCGATCTCCCTGAGTCAAGAAGCTGGGAATCCAGAGAAGGCAAGGTGGCTGGAGTTAGAC